>CM052666.1:6801324-6827931 GCA_028533165.1 Leontopithecus rosalia
TTTGCTAGATTAGGAAAATTTTCCTGGATAATATCCTGAAGAGTATTTTCCAGCTTGGATTCATTCTCTCCATCACATTCAGGTACACCTATCAAACGTAGATTAGGTCTTTTCACATAGTTCCATATTTCTTGGAGACTTTGCTCATTCCTTTTTATCCTTTTTTCTCTAGTCTTATCTTCTCGTTTTATTTCATTAAGTTGGTCTTCAACCTCTGATATCCTTTCTTCTGCTTGATCAATTCGGCTATTCAAACTTATGCATATTTCACTAAGTTCTTGTGTTGTATTTTTCAACTCTGTTAGTTCATTTATATTCCTCTCTATATTGTCTATTATTTTTAGCATTTCATCAAAGCTTTTTTCAAAGTTCTTAGTTTCTTTACATTGGGTTAGAACAAGTTCTTTTAACTCCCAGAAATTTCTTATCATCCACCTTCTGAAGCCTTCTTCAGATAATGGGACACAGTCCTTTTCCATCAGAGCTTGTTCTGTTGCTGATAAGGAATTGCAATCCCCTGTAAAGGGAGAAGGGTTCTGATTTTGGGTATTCTCAGCCTTTTTAGGCTGGTTTCTTCCCTTTATTATGAATTTATCCATCTGTCGTCTTTACAGTTACCACCTTTCTAATTAGGTTTCTGAGTGGATGCCCAGTTTATTGATTCCCAGTGCTGGAATCCGAGCAACCCACTGCGCCGGCCAAAAAAGCAGCGATAAGGCTGATGGTGCTCCTCTGCCTGGGAATCTCCAGTTTGGCTTCCTTCTTGAATCCGTAACAAGTGGCTCTGCCTTCCCGGAGCTCCAAACATTAGTCAGTAGGGGAACCAAGCCCGTCCACTCTACACAAAGAGCTGCCGCACCGAGACACCGGCAAAACCACTGCACCAGCCACAAGAGTCGCGCTGGCGACCCATGGGGGCTCCTCCACTGGGAATCTTCTGGTCTGTGAGTGACGAAAATTCATCTGAAAGTGTGGCATCCTCTCGTTCTCTGGGCTTTCACTGGGAGCTACAATCCCGAGCTGTCAGCAATCAGCCATCTTGGATCTCAATCTGAGAGATTGAGATTTCAGGTTTATTTATTCTTTTAATCTTTATTTCAGGTTTATTTACTCTTTTAATCTTAACTTTTTGATTTCAAGAGAAATTTTATAATTATGTAGTCTAAATTCAAATCTCTTCTCCTTATTTTCTTCTAAATAGGCGAGATATGATTCAAATTTAGTGACTGCTGCTTAAATTTAGAGAGCACATTGGTGCAATTCCACATGAAAGACTTTAACATGAAAATTAAGAGCATGTTGGCAGTCTACTAAATGGCTTAATATATATCTATAGAGTTCTGCCATTTTCTCTCTTTTTTTTTTTGAGACAGAGTTTTGCTGGTTACCCAGGCTGGAGTGCAATGGCATGATCTCGGCTCACCGCAACCTCCGCCTCCTGGGTTCAGGCAATTCTCCTACCTCAGCCTCCTGAGTAGCTGGGATTACAGGCACGCGCCACCGGGCCCAGCTAATTTTTTGTATTTTTAGTAGAGACGGGGTTTCACCATGTTGACCAGGATGGTCTCAATCTGTTGACCTCGTGATCCACCCGCCTTGGCCTCCCAAAGTGCTGGGATTACAAGCTTGAGCCACCGTGCCTGTACCATATTCTTTATTTTTCTATGTTTCTCTAAATGTATCCTATCCTTGAAAAACAAAATCCATAATAGTCATCAAGGAAACATGAAAAATACCTAGCAATATTTTCTGTAGATGATTTTTTTTTTACCTTTCTACTAGGCCCCAACCATCATAATTAGCTTTTTAAACTTTTATCAATTTGGGAATGAACACATGTTGACAGATGAATGAATTCTCACTTTTTTAGGGACAATAATTAAAATAATTCCAGCCATTTTTATTTCATTCTTTTTAACAATGAATTTGTATTGAAAAATTTAGGCACTATGGCATCTGAAACATTTAATACTTACCATCGGTTAGCATACAGCTGGTCTTAAAACTACTTTGTTACACATTGATATTCTCCAACCATATCCTCAACAATAAAAAAGTAAATCACATTAGGGAGGAAAATATAGGGAATTACAGAGCTGAGCTCCATTTCCCCATCTGTAACATCAGATTACTGCTAGTACCTTTCTTATTTTCCTTAATGTTATAAGTAGCAAGTAAAGTACATGTAGAAGTAATATGAAAATTTATAAAGGATCTTAAATTTCTTATTACTGAGAAATTATTTAAAATTTGAAATAATTTGAGTAGTGGCTATGCAAGGAATGCTCAGAAGAGTTTACTAAGGTATTTTTTCCCCATTTATAACTTGTAAGTTTTTTTAAAAAATAGAATTTACAAAAAACAAAGAGTACCTTGATGTAGAAACAACAATGATTTATTTTAGAAAGATCTTATAGGTCTTATATGTACGTGCATAATTAAAGTGTTTGGCCAAAGAGGGGAAGAAGAAAACAAGAATGAGGCAAAGAGTGGCTTTTCAATGTACTCTGATGTCAAAGCCTTTATTAATTCTTGGCTCTGCTCTCTCCTTTATGACATGGTGATATGATTTAGCTGTGTCCCCACCCAAATCTCATCTTGAATTCCCAAATGTTGTGAGGTAACCAGTGGGAGGTAATTGAATCATGGGGTCAAGTCTTTCCCATGCTGTTCTCATTATAGTGAATAAGTTTCACAAGATCTGATGGTTTTAAAAAGAGGAGTTCCCCTGCACATGCTCTCTCTCTCTCTCTGCCTGCTGCCATCCATGTAAGATGTGACTTGCTCCTCCTTGCCTTCCATCATGACTGTGAGACTTTTCCAGTCACATGGAACTATAAATCCAATTAAACCTCTTTCCTTTTTAAATTGCCCAGTCTTGGGTATGTCTTTATTATGACATTAAAGCATATTCCTGGGCTGCTTTGGTGGCCCAGTTTCTGTGCTTTCTTGACCTAATATATGGTAACTTGAGTTCAATTTCATGGTCTTTCACTTTCTCAGCTAGCAGGGACTCCAAATGCTAAGAGACTAGCCATGAAACCCCTGTAGAGGGAGGGGATACCTCATGCTGCCCAACAGCAACCTTCTTGACTGATGAGGGCACTGCAGTGACAACTTCCAAGGGGATTCCTATCTAGTTCTCTCAATGGCAGCAGAGACGAGAGGCTTTGTAGAGCGAATTTTTGAAATGCATTGGGAGAAGCCAGCACCTCTGTCAGAGATCCATGTTGCTGAAGTAATTTGGCATTGACAAGAATGCTGGAACAACCATTTACTTCAGTAGGTGTACACATTTGCCTTTCATCTGTTGCTAGCAAGTTTATATTTTTACTGTCTCTCGCTGCAATTATACTAATATTCTGGTGGTCTAGGATCCATTGCTGGCCATTCAGTATGTGTCATGTGCTGTTTAAAGATTCATTTCTTCGCCCTATGTAATACGCTATTTGGCATATGGACAGTTCTTCATAATATGCCTGCATAGTCTTGAAACATTGACAGAAAAATGACTTTTACTACCTTCTTTCATATTTACAGTTTTTTTTTCTTCAAACACTCAATAGTGTTTTTAAGTTAAATTCCCTTCTCTTCCCTTTTTCTTATACAGTCTTTCCTGGTCATTCTCCCATTCTCCCACCTCTTTTGTTTTTCTATTCTAGCAGTTTCTTCTTCTCCTTTGTACTCTAGGATTGACAAACCCTAAGAAAGCACTGTTAAAACCTGATTCCTCCCAGGGCTGTTCCAAAAAGCATTCGTCATCCTCTTTCTCTTTTGCCATTTTAAAGACTTTCTCTTTCATACAATGCAAGAATTTAGGGAAAAAGGGTCCAGGCCAACAGAAGAAAAATTCTTTGTCAGCTAATTATCGGTGATGATGAACTTGGTGTAATCTGAGTGGCAATGGAGATCACCAGTTGTACATTAAGAAATGACCACTTTGGGAGGCCAAGGCAAGCAGATCACCTGAGTTAGAGACCAGCCTGGCCAACATGGTGAAATCCCATCTCTAATAAAAATACAAAAATTAGCCAGGCATAATGGCACATGCCTATAATCCCAGCTACCTGGGAAGCTGAAGCAGCAGAATCGCTGCAACCTGGGAGGCAGAGACTGCAGTGAGCTGAGATCGTGCCACTGCACTCCAGCCTGGGTGACAGAGTGAGACTCCATATCAAACAAACAAAAGAAAAAGAATTGACTTGCAGTTTCCAACAGATTTTACTCAGCAGAAAGGCATTCCTTCAGAGCATGAAAACATTTAGTAAACATAATGGGTGAATTTAAAAAGAGCCTTCGCTGCCATTTGCTATAACTCCCAGTGGAGACCAGCGCTTAGCAAAGAAATTCTCTGGGAGGGGTTTTTGGACCAAAACATGTCAGCATTCTTTAACAGGTGGTAGATCTGGATATGGACGATTAAAGTTTTACTCTTGTTTGAAATGTTTTTAAATGAAAACACATATATTTTATACATAGTATTATACCTAAAGCCCTAAAAATGACATTTTCAAATCAGAATTTCAATATATAGCCTATAGAACAACTTAAGTAGTTAGATAACTTAATCTATGCAGATATAATGGAGAGCCTAAATAAGTAAGAGTTAAGTTCTAAATTAAGTTAAGTGTCCAATTTACAATGTGACTAATTTAATCAGCCAGTTGTCAAACTTGAATTCTATCAGGAAACTTCTAACGTTTAGGCCCTGTGTATCTTTGGTGTAGACACTACAGATTAAAAACGGGTGGCCTGAGGGCCACACATTTAGAAAATATTTTTGGGAAATACTTAAGCATTGAATGAGTTTATAGAAAGATCCAGATTGCTGGTTACTTTTGGGAGTGGAAACTGATAACACTGGACTCACATTCAAGATTGCCCACCCCACTCCCATAAGGCAATGGCTATCTGATTGGCTCTGAGTAGTGGTTGTGTCCTTTGGGGGTAAATACTCTTGGGTTCAACACAGTTCACACCCATTGTTTCTCTCTCTCTCTCTCTCTCTTTTAACACATAGTCCATTTCATTCACTCCCTTTGTGTAGGTAGTCCCTGTAGTTGTCTGAATTTGCAACTTGATGTAAATACTGATATAAACTTATAGAACATGGATTCTTTTGAGGGGAAACTTGTGCAAATGAATTAATTCTCACTGAATCATTTGGCTGGAAAAAAATAAATAAAAATAAAGAAAATGGATAATGTTTTACTGGTTTATAATTGTGTTTGTGTTTTTATATTTATCTCTATGTATGTATCCATATGTGTGTGGATATATGTACATGTATGCATATATATACATATATATCTATATATAATGTGGTTTCTGCCTAAAGGGTGACTGTAGATGTTGAGATGAAATATTAATTTTCACCATTGTGTTATATTTAATGAAATCTGGTCATAGTTAGCCAAATGCCTTTTGACTTTTAAAACATTAGATGGAATTCAGTTAAATAACAGAATAGTCAGTATCTATTCATTGATTGCTTTCAAAATATGTGATTTGGTCCTATTTTCCTCAGCTTGCTTTAGTCTATATGTTGTAAATGTCTACAAATCTGAAGCTGTATATGATTTCCCATACTTCAGTTTCCACAGTGATGTGCAACAGACATTGATCTTTTCCTAATGCAGTAATAAGCTAGAAGCATTTTTCAAACATGGGCACTTTATTTGCTTTATTATCATCAAGAACAAAAGGAAATGCATTTGGCCAAGGTCAGTATGAGGGGAACGCTAAAACCTGTGCCAGAAAGCCTTCTGCTCTTCTGGTTCATTAATGCTATCCATTTGGCTCCAGTCTTCCCTGATTTAAGATATGAAGTATGTTGATGTTTCCAACTGCCAAGGCAGTTGTCTGACTCTGAATCTGTGGGTCAATTCCATCTTTTTAAGTACACCATTTCATTCATAGACTCTTAGAACTGTAAGAGAGCTTAACATGTGATCTAACTCATTCATCTGCTTCCAGGCAGGAGAGCAATAAAAATGTCTCAGGAAGAGAATGGTTTTCTTCATTTGTCAAATTTCCCGAGTATAGGAACCTATGATCTTTCTTGTTCAATATGTAGTATCTAAATATAATTCTCTTATCAGTCAGTTCTTCTTAATATCTAACTGAGATTTTCCCAGCAAATCAAACACTGTTTTGTTTTATGTTGTCCATAGTGAATAGTAAAAAATAAAACTCTGAGAGTCTACCTTTCAGCCAACTCTTTTTTTTCCTTTAGTGCTTCATGTGTCATTATCTTCAGGTTTTCTATACTTTTCTTAAGTTACTGCATAATGGTACATTAAGAAAATCATGGCAGTCAAGAATGACTGAGAAAACTGACACAAGAGATTCATGTGTATGTGCGTGTGTGTGAGTGTGTGTGTGTGTGTGTGTGTGTGTACATTCCAGTTTTAGAATTACCAAAAGAAATACAAAAATATGATTAGTGCATGGCTAAAAAGCCTGTTGTACATTTATTTATTCACTTATTCGGTATTTTTGAGTACCTACTGTATAGCAGGCACTTGATACATACTGCATGGCTCATGATGATGATAGACACTTAAAACATGCACCAAAATCATTTGATGTTTTGACGCTTTGGAGCTTTTTCAATTAGTATGTCATTTTCACAATGCAGTTCACTCTCAAATTTTTATGGAATTAAGCTGAATATATGTAACAAATGAAATACCTTGACGTTTACAGTTAGGCCAGTCTATATTCCACAAACACAGAGGGAGACACTTGACAGAAAAGACTAAGAAAATTAGCTTTGGAAAATACCAGGATATTTTCATGGGAATTCTTCCTCCTTCTTTATGAGGGAATGACATTTGGAATTTCCACTCTTGACATCTAGCCTTGAGCTGCCTTGTGAATGGAAAAGTGTGTTTGTTTTTTTCTTGGCATGCACTGGAATTTTAAGATGCACCCTTGCATTGAGAACCACATTGAGTAGACTGGCAGTTACCCTTCCTACGACACATCATCTAATAATGAAACTCAGGGAAGTCTGTCAGGAAATTCATGATTTGATACAAATACAAACTTTCCTCAGCCAAGACTTTGTTTGGTGTCTGGTTATATCATTGGTGTTTTCTATATTGCCACACATGCTTCACTCATTCTAATTTAAGAACAAAAATACAGGCAATGGACTTCACCATACCATGATACTTCACATGTACAGTTCCTCATTGGCCCTCAGAGTATATACTTTCCCAATTGTTAATTTCCTCGACCAAAAAAAAATGTGTTATGTTTAGATGGACATGTAACTACACAAACATATATATATATATATATATATATATATATATATATATATATATATATAACTCTCCTCCAAATTGTTACCATGAATGTCAATTTAATGTGAATCTGGAGTGGCTCCATATTAAGACCTAGTTGCTCAGAGTAGCAAAATTAAAATAACATTGAATATTTAGCTTGTAATCCAGATGTCAAAATTTGATGCATATTGTATGCATCAAATAAACAGAATTTATAGTCACCTTACTGAAACCAGATTGAATTGAGATTCTAAAAACATACAAGAGATCAAAAGATGCTAAATAGAAATAAATTGAACAAGAAACTACTTATTTAGTGTGTCTGTCATCTACAGTATTTTCATATTTTTCTTCACTTTAATGAGTATATATCATTATATATCATTTATATATACATAGATTTCTTATTTTCACTGCTACTCATAATTCTCTAACCTCAGTTTTTCCCATGGGGACTTACATTCCTCAAGAGTTGAACTGTCAACTCTAGGAGAAGAAAACTGTATTAATTGGCTTGAAAATGTGCCCTCAGGGGACTATGTGCCACTGTGGATAGCTCAGGGCTCAAGGCAGCTAAGAATGTACTCTGAATCTTTTGTGCCTTTCTTCTCAATTTCTGAATTTCTACAGAGCTTATACCTTTCTCTCATAATCTCTGCTGTTTTTCTTTTCTTTTTCTTTACTAAGTTTCCTCATGACTATTTAATAACACAACTGGTAGATGAATGGGGGTCAGTAATGGTATATAGAGTTGGTTGAGAAGGGGATGGAAACCACTGTATTCTCTTGTATCAGACTTTGAATCAACCCATTTTAGAGTATCCTTCTAACTCCTTTATGTTCCTTCATTACTTCTTGTTTATTCCACTAAGACTTACAATGGAGTAATTAGAATCCATTGTATTTCTCTCCATTGAATAAACCAAGTGACTATGGCTTGCAACCAAGCAACCTGAAAAGCAGCTTCTTTAATTTTATATTTAGTTAATTTGTACAGGGTATTGAATTTTGAATAAATAATATTTGGGCTTCTTTTACACGGAGCCTTCCTGTGGGAGTACTGTGCACTGTTACTGTGATAACTGTGTTAAACTTGTCGCTACCAATGTCACAAGAAATAAGGTGTCACAGTGTAACAAGAAATCTTTCACTTGTATTGTATTTACATTTAATCTCTATTGAACTAATATTTTCCTAAGGGGAAACATTTTTTACTAAAGAGGTATAATTTCTTTTACACATGACCTGGGAATATATATTATATCCTTTATACTAGATTTACTTTGTTTTGAATTTAAACTTTGCCAAATTATAGTGGTCACCAGAGAAATATTATCAAACATCATGCCTCTTTTGGGAATGTTATAATTGACCCTCAGAATTTCTGCTTGAGTTTGGTAATACATTTTGTTGTCTTTAGTGAATTACTAACACATTGGCCAGGACATAAAGTTTTCCCATATTAGAATTTCCATAAGCTCTTTTTTGAGCTTGATAAGCTCTTCCTAGGTTGCCTGTATGATCTAGATTCCCATATGCTGAAACCAAATGCCCTCCAGGCTCCTATGGCACCTTTCTCTGCCGTCTATTTCCTTAAAATAATCTATATTTTAAATCCATGTCTGCTTTTTTGATCATTAGACTCTATTATATTCCACTATATTCATCTCCATCAAGTGAAACAAAGTGACTGGGGGCTCTCAACCCAGCAACTTGTAAACCTGCTTGGTTGATTTCATATTTAATTCATTTTACAGGGCATTGAATTTTGCATAAATGACATTTGTGCTTCTATTTATACAGAGCATCCCCATGGGGTGCTGTGCACTGTTATTACTATTATTATTGGGTTAAACTTATTGCTGCCAGTGTCACATTTAATTGTGAATTAGTAGAGTCACTTTTCCTGATGTTGATGTACAACCCCATTTCATGTCTTTACCCATGAATTCACAACTTTATTCATACAAGAAGGCAATTTGGAAAAGGATAAAGGGAAGATTCATTCATGTTAAATAGTAGCAAGACAAAATATAGTTTAGATAGTCATGAGTCATCGTAATATCTTTTTAAAAAATAGTTTATGAAATTTTTAACAGGCAAAAAGAAGGAAAGGGAAGATTTTCTTTTTTTCTTTACAGACAGTCCCTATGTTTAGCAAATGCAGGCCAAGCATCCTCTCATTCTCATTCTCTCTCCCTCCGACATCAAGCAAAGTAAGAAATAGTGCCTTTTGAATAGGAGATTTCCTTTAATTACGTTGGGGAAGTGATAATGGTAGGTATTGCATGTTTAATGTAATGTTCTGGATGCCCCTTTTCTT
This sequence comes from Leontopithecus rosalia, assembly GCA_028533165.1. Classification (NCBI taxonomy): domain Eukaryota; kingdom Metazoa; phylum Chordata; class Mammalia; order Primates; family Cebidae; genus Leontopithecus; species Leontopithecus rosalia. Next base: position 6,810,943 of record CM052666.1, read on the forward strand.
TCTTTCTTTTTTCCCCCCTTCATAGCCACCTCCTCTTGAGCAGAAATAAAAGGTTCAAGGCTTGTCAGCATGAGTTTATAGATAGCTGTTTAAAAATAATGAGATATTGGGTATTGTAAGGCTCAGGGCTGTCTTGCCAGACTCATTTATTTCCATTCACCTTTTGTCAGAATTGCAGACAGAAGACATTCAATTAAAACTTGTCACCTGTTGCAGATGACATAATTTGTACTTGTATGTGTCATAGATTAGGGCTCCATGCTTTATATGAAGCAACTTTACCTCTGGTAGAACATCTCCCCTGCTAAATATTTTGTTTATGGTTATTTCCGATTTCTGTCATTGCAATCTCAGCTCTGATGCAGATTATAAATTTAGCACATGATCCCCAGAACCGGCCAAGAGCAGTCAATCATATGTGGAGAGGGAAACAAATAGAAGAAGGGACTTCTTTGGGGTTATGTCCTAGGCACAGAAATCCACAGCTGTATTTTGGATGCAACTTGAATCTGAAACAGAGGGAAGCCTTTGTAATTTCCTATGCAAGCCTCACATGTTTAAAAGTCCAGATAGCTATCAGGAGATGAAAACGAAAGACTTCCCCTTGCTAATTGTTAATTCATCTGTAGAGCAAGGAAGCTTTAATGTGAGTCATGGCTTTTATCTCTTTTAGTGACTGAGGACTCTGTTTTTTTTAAAAAAAGCCCGCCTAATGGATATGCATTTTCTCTCCCTGTGTGATTTTTCTCTTTTATATCATCAGACATTATAATGTTTCCACATGCAGCCAAGCAGCTTCCAAAGTTTCTGACTTGTTGTCATGATATTCCAGCATAAGTAAATGTAATCACTGGCCGGGGGAGTTTATGGAAAATCGACTCTGTGCGTCTCCCTCCTGAACTGTAAAGTTCAACTGGAAGGTGGCTCTGCTTCCATGGCCCTTGAAAAACACGCCTTGTCTAATGTGCAGTGATAGTCTGAAGACCAGGAGCATGGAAATTAGTATCCCATTTTACATTAGTATCCCTAAAACTAATATTATGTTCTATTTTTGAAATATGTAAATATGAATACATATTTACAAATTTTGTAAATATGAATACACATTTACATTAGTATCCCTGCCTCAGTGGGAAAAAAGAGGAATAGAATCTTTTTATCACTCTAGGTTTGTTCACTGTCTCATAGCTGTAAACTTTTAAAGGTGAAATCACCTTACAAAGTGATAGATGCAAAATCACTTAGCCCTTTTGAGTAAGAGTGTTCATTCTTTTTTCCTCCTGCTGGTTCATCATTCTGCCTGCCTTTTATATGTGCCCCAAATCATGATGCAGGTATTGTTTCCCTCCATAATGGGTTTTCAGCTGCCTGTGTTTCTGCTTTTGGAATATATACTAAATGCTCTTTTCCAAAAATAGACTTTGATGGCAGAGAAGCCGTTTAAACATAGTGCTTAAGAAAATGAATTCTGCAGCCATTCTCCCCCACTTCCACTCCTGTTTCTGTCTCTTACTAGTTCCAGTTTTCTCATCTGTAAAATGGGATGATAATAGCATCTGCCTCATAGGATTGCTGTAAGGATTAACTGTGTTAGTATATGTTAAATCATGAAGCGGTTGCCTAGCACATGATAAGTTTTCAATAACCAGAGACTGCTAGTCACTGGCCATGATTTTGGTTTATCCCAAGATACTTCATGCACAGACTGATTAATTCCTTCAACAACGAAGACATTGCTTGGTAGGGAGAGGTAGGTATAATGAGTTAAACTGTTGAAATAGAAAGAAAGAGGCTAAATCATGAACTATATTTAAAAGTATCGTAACCTATTTTGAGAAGAGGCAATATAGTTAGATAAAATATCTAGCGGTTGGTTTCTTTAATTATCTTATATGATCCGCACGAATTTAATATGCTTAGATTCTCTTTGGAGTATACATGTGAATATACAAATAATTTTCACTACTCCTCTTGCTGAGAAGCCTGTAAATATGCACAGCTACTCTGGGTTAAACAGGTACCCTCTCTCAGGATATTGTCCCAAAGGAGAACCTCATCAGGGGCTGGCACTAAAATTCCCACTTCTGGGGCTGATACTGCTAATTTGCCTTTGCTTATTTTCCTGCTGCTCCTCAAAGGGATTTTTCTCTATCCTCTGTTTATGATGGTTCCCTCATAGAAATCTCAGGAGAATTCAAGGGTGCTGTTGGAATTTCTCTTTCCCAAGGGAAGGAGGGAGGTGGCCCTAGGCAGCAAAGGTAATTACTGTATGAGGAAGACGTATAGTGCAGGAAGAAGTTCCCATCCTCTTTTCCTTATTGTTTCAGAAGTCCTGCCTTTCCAGTCTGCTCCCAATACTCAATTACAGTCTATCTTTGATGACATTTATTTAACACAACAGTTTGCTTATTGTAGTATTCATTAACTATCTTTTCAAAATCATTATTACTTTAACGTGAATATTTGCATCTTTCTTAAGTATTCCAGGGGTCAATATAATTAATGTTTTTCTGCAAATTTGTATTTAGGAACATAATAAATGTGTTATCTGTAAATTATGAAAGTAGGCTAGAGTATCCTTGTGTAATTCTCGGAAGGGGAGATTTTTTATTATCCTATGAAATGCCTCTGACTTTGTGCTATTAAAGATGTGAAAAACAGTTTTGACTTTGGACTACAGAATATTATAAAAATTTGCATTTGGGCATAAAATGTAGACTCAAAATTAGCTGACCTAAGAAGACCTTGGGCTGAACTGTTTTACTTCTATTGGTGTTTATTTGCCTCGTAGCATTTTTTTTTTTGCCGCCTTGCCCTACTCTTGCTTTCTCAATTTTGTATATTCTGACAATGTATAAGATTTGCAATTCCCTTGTGGCAATGTAGGCAAATGCAGAATTTGAAAAAAGAAGCAATGTGAAACATTGTTAGGTAGGTAATGCCAACTATTAAAATCTTTTATTTAAGAAAAAGATAATGGCAATCTATACATGAATAGAAAATCTAATTGCCTTAATTAACTTCCAATCCTGTCAAACATTGAACATTGTGGGTATTTTATTCCCTGGGAGAAATCTTATTTTTAAACTTCTTCAAAAGTGTTTTTCAAGTGGAGTCCAAACAGAATGGTTTGTGTTTAAGATTGAAAAGGTATATAGAGACAGGCTTTGCCACCTTTCGTGGAAATATTTGGATTATATTATTGTTTGTTTATGACAAATCTGGATTTCCCAGGTTGTAATCATAAATATTGTTTCTGCTAAAATGGTTAGTTTGAATATTTTAAATGTATTAGTTTAATTAGATAATTATAAATTCTCTAACTTTGCATTGTATACTTACAGCTAAACTCAGGAAAAGCATCTTTTATAAAAAATAGAATTTTGATTTGTTTCTGTATCTCTTCTAAATAATCACAATCTAAATGATATTAGTGATAGGAGTGGGCAGGAAATAAAATATTTCTAGATATTAGATATTTCTAAAATCTAGATATTTCTATAAATGTCTAGATACTAGAAAAATATCTAAATACTAGATATTTCTGTAAATCACTTAGATATCAAATAGTATTATTATTTGGCTTTTATCCTTTAAGTTATTTTACCATTCCATCATATCTCAAATCTGTTTACCAACAGAATTGTGATGGGATAGATTGTAACACTCTATGCAGATAGATGTTCAATAAATGATCTTGGCATTTTAAGATTTAGAAAATATTTTAAGTATATTTGTATAATAACCATAATATAATGTTATTGAATCATTACAGCAAAACATCATGGAAGACATATTCTTTATATCCATCTTATATTTGGAAAAGCAAATAAGAGACTCATCAATGTTTATAGAAATAGTTATGGAAAGAGCTAAAGAACTGAACCATTCTGACTTGCAAACTATGCTTTATTTCCTTTGACACATTCTTTGCATAATATTTAAGATAAAGTACTTAAGATACAGTATTATGTAATTACAGTTGAAAACATTAATAAGAAAAACTTTAATCTTCACAAAATTGTGATTACAGATAACAGACCAAGCTCATAGGGATTTAAAGATTGATTATTAGCTATCCTTCATTTTGATATATACAGAGCTAAAAATTTTAGTCCAGAGCATCTAACAAAATTACTATAAATTAGTTGTAGTTACAAACAGTTACATAAAAATAATCTTATTTGGTAATTTGTATTATATTTCTCTTTTCCTGGCCTCTCCTCACTTTTTATTAGATTTATATTTATTTTTAACTCAAAACATTATTTGCATGTATTCCTCCTAATGAGAAATCATGACTTACGTAAATCTATGTCCAGGAAATGGTGATAGAGATAGAATTCAATGCTTTTGACTTAGAATATTTTAAACTTCATAGCATTACTTTTTAGTTAAATACTTCTGTCCTTTGCAATCTACCTTTATCACAATAAAATTTGCTTTTTAATAAGAAGAAATGTAGTATCCCAATTATGCAGAGTTTATTTTCTATTGACTTTTCTAAAAATCATGAGAGGTGCTTTTTCATAATCCAGTGTTTGCTTTTCTGAGATCCTGCCTCATTTATGACATGGTGCCCTAATTGTATTGGTGTTTTAAATTTTTTTTTCTGGCAAAACATTAAAAATAGAATTATGTTGAATTTATACAAATATTTTAAGGATATCTGTAGAATATTGTTTTATAAGACCATTTAAAATAACATTATTGAATTTAAGTAGTGCATATATTATGATGATTTACGCGAATAAACCTATTTTCAATGTTGCAGAAATAAAGAAGCTTTGTCACATGTTTGAAGACACATTTTGGACTGTTTCAACTTTTAGACCTGTGTCCCTTGTGTGTAGGTGTTTATATGATTGTCCTGAGGGGCAAAACTGGTTTTACTGGTAGTGTTTTTCCCTTAATGTAGCTGAAAAAATTGATGATTACTTTCAGTATGATGTAGAAGTAGTTGCATCTGTGTGTTACTAGGATTTTGGTTCCAACAGTTCACCAAGTATGAAGTCAGATAAGCCAAAAGTTACCAATAATAAAATCATCCCACCACACAATGTATAATGCAGATTTTCTTCCAGATTTTGAAAATGAGTTAAAGGCAGTAGTAATGTTTTCTACTTTATTTGAAATATTTGAAATTGGAAATATTTGCCTGCTTTTGACAGGGAATGAAAAATTCACAAGTATCAGTTATTATGATCCTTTAAAATATATTGGCTCTAGAAATTTTTACCATTCATTATTATCTAAACTTGAGGAGAATATTACTGCATACGGAGTCCCTGTCAACTCTTACTATATAATTATGTAATCTGTTTTTATGAGTCTCACTAGCTAATCTTTTTGTGCTATCATATAAATAAAATTACAAATCATAAAAGAATGCATTGTCCAATTAATCTTTATTTTAGGAAATAAAGTGTAAAATCATGACTTAAGTGAAAAGTTTTTCGCTAGATAGGTGTATAGTTAGAATGAATGAATGGATAGATGGGAAGGTTGAGACAGATGTATGAGTGTGTGGATAGATAGTTATTGATCTACACACACACAGGAAGGGATGTGGGGTAGATACATAAGAGAGCACCCTCTTAGATTTGTGAGGCATGGAATAGGTAATATGAATTTTTCTGTAGTCACCTTCTGAAGTTGAAATAGAAATGCATAGTAATGGAATGTATTTGATAATATTTAAAGAAAGTCTCTACGAATACAAAAAAAAACCGTAACACATAATAAAAACCCTGTCAATCAATGATGTGCATTTTTTTTTTGTGATGTATAATATCTAGTTTTCACTGTTGCTCTTTCTCTGTAGACTTAGCCCAGTTGGCTAAACCACCTTTTGGCTTTAATGTGATATAACTGAATGTCTGAATTGTTTTCCACCAAGACCTTGAATCAAGTCACTCAGCCATGATCTTCTTCCACAGGCCTTCATGATGGACAAAACTCTATTGTCAGAAACTCACCAGCTCTGACTTCTAGGTTAGAGAATATGAAGTGTTTTATTCAACATATGAGGACATACTGATAATGGTGAATACATTTTTTGACAAGCCTGAAAGGCAAATTTAGGGAGTCTACAGACCCAATCAAGATTTATTCTTTCAGCTTTCTTGGCTCTAACAATTATAGAGATGTCCAAAAATGTTTCCTCTCTCTTTAGCTTTTGCTGTCAGTTTCTCTCTCCCTGCCTTCTCTTTACAGTTCTAATAATATCAGATTAAATGTTCTCATTGGGTTGGAATTGGATGACAAATATGTGAGGATATAATTAGTGTCATATGCTTTTAATTTTTTTAGTAAGATTTTGAATTTGCAAAACTCATGTAATGAAACAGATTTGAACATGTCTTAGATGACCAGATAAAATGCGGTCACCTTCAACTGAAAAAAACATTCTGAAGAAAATTTTGAAGAGAAAGATGGAAAAAAGATAAATCATGATAAAAGTGGAGAGAAGTAGAAGGCGTTGAACTTTATTAAATATAGATGCAATAAAAATACAACATTGGGAATTAGGTGAACAAAGGAACACACCTGCTGGAGGCATGAAGTGCTTTAAAGGCAGCAATAAAAAAAAATATAACTCCTTTGTGACCAACATGCATGGCAATTTTCAGTGAATGGTTAATAACTATACCCAACTTTTGGTTTTTGATATTTGTTTGTTTGACCTATTTAAATTTTCTCAGATGTTTCAATATGACAATTCAGGCGTTATCTAGAACCAAATATTTGTGTGTTCACTAAAAGATAATCAACTCTTAAAGTAGTATTATCAAGATAATATGAAAAATTATTTTCCTAATAATCTTTAATATTTAAGTAATATACTTATTGTAAGTATTCACATAGAAATATATCTGCCTTTGCCAGACTGTTTCATATAACTCAGATAACCCGCAACTCACACATTCTGCATGACATTAATAAGTATTCCAAAAAAACCCAGCTCTGGTTCAATTGGTTTGCAAAACATTGCATGTCCTATGTATCTTCCCCTTAGAGTTTCACAGAGCCCTTGCATATTAGTGGCTCTGAGAGGCCTTAAGTAAAAACGTTAATACTGAGGATGCTGTTAAACCAAATCTCTTTCCTGAACAGTTTGAGAAATACCAAAATATGTACAATGAATTACATGGTTGGACTTATAAATGGATAATTTTACATTGTTATATCAATTAAGGTACAACCTAATACCATAAAAAGAGTGTCTCTTCATTTCTGCTCCCAAGTAATCATCCTTATATTTGGTAGGGATTTATGTGGTCCTGTGCTAAACTTTATAATTACAGACTGGAAACTAGATTATTAACAAGCTCTTCCCTATCACTTCCTGATATTAATGAAATTTTCCTATATTTTTAATCCCATTCATTCCCTTGGTTTTTTTCCTTAATCTTTTAAATCCACTGCCAGAAAATCCCCTTTGAATCTTGACCCAACTCATCACTTTTTGGGAAAAAGTTTTATTCCTGACAGACTACTTTTGCCTACTTTCCAGCTTCACCCTTTAGTTCTGTCCTATTAACATGCCCTTCCTTCGACATCCGGCCTTTGGAACTCTTTGGGAAGCTCCTCTTTATTTTTTTGAGATGGAGTTTTGCTCTTGCTGCTCAGGCTGGAGTGCAATGGCACGATCTTGACTCCCCACAACCTGTGCCTCCCGTGTCCAAGTGATTCTCCTGCCTCAGACTCCCTAGTAGCTGGGATTACAGGCATGCGTCACCACGGTAGGTCAGTTTTGTAGTTTTAGTAGAGATGGGATTTCCCCATGTTGGTCAGGCTGGTCTTGAACTGGCGACCTCAGGTGATCTGCCCACCTCGGCTTCCCAAAGTGCTGGGATTAAAGGTGTGAGCCACCGAGCCCAGCTGGGAAGCTCCTGTTTCTGTCCTGTATTCAGCCTATACCTGCTGTCAGTTTTTTTACATATGAGAGGAAATACACATTTGGGCCAAAATGTAAATAACATTCCCCTTCAGAGACATATTGACATCTTGATATGGAACAATTCTTGCATCTCACAGGACTGAATCCTGTACACTGTAATTCCAGGCTCCTTCTTCCCAACACGTAGGTGTTCTTTTTTTTTGAGATGAAGTCTCACTCTGTCATGCAGGCTGGAGTACAATGGTGCGATCTGGCTCACTGCAGCCTCTACCTCCCAGGTTCAAGTGATTCTCCTGCCTCAGCCTCCAAAGCCTGAGACTACAGGCACACATCACCATGCCTGGCTAATTTTTTGGTATGTTTTAGTAGAGATGGGGTTTCACTATATTGGCCAGGCTGGTCTTGAACTCCTGACCTCGTGACCTGCCCACCTCGGCCTCCCGAAGTGCTGGTATGCTCTTTATTCAGCTCAATTCCACAGGTCCATACTGACTGAGACCTCTGAAAGACTGGAGGAGAGTTGGATAGCTCTTGATCTACTTGGTACTACACATTAAGCTTTCAGGGCTGACTGATGAAGAGGATACAAAATACCAGTGTCTTTAAGAAACTATACTACCACCAAATAGTGGCTTCTTAATCCACACGAAAATCAGCCTTTTCTTTGATGTGCAAATAGTGACCTTGATGGCTTTGCCTAAAATGTCTTTTGGGTCTGTCATCTGCTGGCAGATTTGGTTTTCAACTTCTGGCAATTTTGGTTTAGCCACCACTTATTTCATTATTCTAGTACCCCTGGCCTATTCTGCATTCTACTGTTTGTCACCTATGTGCCCTTGGGGGATATTGTCTATGTATTTGATTGGTCTCAAAGATAGCTACCTTAATAGTAAGCCGGTGCCTGTTTTTGCTCACAGGGGTGCGTCTTGACAGAGTACGTGGAGGTCGGCAGAAGTACAAGCGCAGAATAGATGCAGAGAACAGCCCATACCTGAACCCTCAGCTGGTTCAGCCAGCCAAAAAGCCATGTAAGTACAGCAGATGTGTCTGGCTTCCCAGAACGTGAAATCCTCCCAGTTGGCCCTACGTACATCAGCTTTGGCATGCCCATCCCTACTGACTCCAAGGAGACTTCTCTTTGTTGGAGAACAGTGGTTCTATTCCCAAGGACTGTCCGTGAGGAGCAACAGAAACTCAGCTAATTATCTTGTTTTTTCTTTTAAAAATAGCTGTGGTTTTCTCTCTCCAGCCTTCTTTTCACCTAGTCATTTTGTGGAAGCATAAGCATATTAATGCATGGCTTATACAGTGTGAATTTTACATTTACTGGTTATCTTTATTTGCAGAGGTACATAAAATGGATCATACTGTGATCATTAGTTCATTGGAGCTGTTAGTTTCAGATTTCACAAGAAAGTGATTTTTGTAGTTTTCACTAACTAAATGAGTTTGACTGCTCAACCTCCCAATGAAAATACATTAGGGGCCTCATTAATTTGAAGCTATAGAAGGTTAACACACTAGATAGCAATAGATTAAAACAGGAATGGGCACTACTAATAACAAGCATAGGTTGCTGGTTCCATCTGAGATGCCCTTACGGGTGGTATGAATTGTTTTTAAAGAGCTCATGGTTTTATGTGGCCAAGTTGCAATTTGAAAGGATGACTGGTACAAAGCAAGCCCCATTCTTTTTGTCATTAGCTAAAAAGAGTTGGACTATAGATTGAGGCAATGACTGTGTCCCATTTTCTGAAAATCAGTTAATAGTTGTAGTGCAATAGAACTAGCATTTTAGGATGTTTATGTATAGGGTTCCTACTGGGCATGGAGGAGTGCTTTGGTGAAAACAGTTCTCACATTTAGCTCTCTTTGTCTAAGAAGACACAACTGGCACTCACCAGAGGAAACTGCATCTATAGCAGCTCTAGGAAAGGCATGGGTAATTTTTGATCTGCCTTCAAAGGAAGAGGTGTCTACTTCTAATTCAGATTCTCCAGGAGGGGTCACTGCTGTGCATCATACATATGTGAGCATATGGGAATCTGTTAAATAAATAAAACAGACCCTGAACTGTAAATGAAAGGACATTTGAGCTATGTCAAAGGAAAAACAACCAGTTTTACATAAAATTAAAGCTTAAGTGAACATATGGCATAGTTTCCTTTTGCCTTTCCAAAAAACATTATGTTGATTATACCTTCAATTGTCCAATCTGGCATCTTCTCCTCAGCCTGCATAAGCCGTTTGGCATTCTGCAAATACAATCGAGGACTGCATTAAGCAGATTTTGCACATTATAATAAAAAACTCTCTGATAATACAATAAAATGCAATAAACACTAATGCTTAATTTCATTAGAGGTTTAGTTTTCCTGAATTCACTAATATACAGACTGCCTGTTTCTCCTTTATTTTATACAAACGTTGACTGAAACCATTGATAATTTCCTCTACTGAAGAAAAAATGAGCGCCACCCCATTTGTAAGTTGAAAGGATAGAGAAACATCTATAGTTTTCTTCGTAAACCTGAGAAATTGGGAAGTGGCTTGTCAAGTACCTCTAAGAAGATTACGGCAATTTCAGTGAGCTCCATTTGTCTGAGATAAAGAGGACTCCTAATAAATCATTACTCATTATCTAAAGGCCTCTGTGTTAATTTTCCTCAGTCCATCCAATTAGTGTGTTTTTGTAACAAACATTTATAAAACTTAATTTTCAGATCCTGTCGGATAAGTGTCAAGAGACTATGCTCAGGCTTTTCTGAGAAAGTGGCTGGGGAGATTTCTGGACCCTGGCTGATTGTGTACTACAAAGGCCCAAGAATGAAAATTGGGTTCTATTGATTCTAATTAGGGAAACATTAAATAAGATTTACCTAGAAACAGTGCTGCCGGCTATTCCATTTTCTGAATGATGGGAATTTCTAAACTTCAACCAAATTTCTCTGACCCCTCATGTCAAGTATCCATTGACTCGGATAAAGCCAGTGCTATGTTCCCTGTCCTAAAAAAAACTGGAATCATGATTACCTTTGGATATGTTTTTCTGCTCTTTACTATTGTATTTGCTTCTAATCCTGAGAATCTAGTGGTTGCTGACAGGTTTTGTTGCATTGTCAGAGCAATGAAAGTTGAAACTTTTCCAAGCATAACTAAAAATACAGGGTGTTGTTTCTGTACATATTTAAAAGAATGGCATTTTCTGTAGATCCTGCGAATTGAAAATTAATCTCTACTTAATTTTTAATTCTTTTCTAGAAAACAGTATTGGGGAATCTTTCCTCCCAAATCTGCCTACTCCATTTGATGATGATTGAATATTATCTGTTGGCTATTTGAAATAAGTCTAATTAATGTGGAAGCCATATTTAGAAAATTTTAAATGTTATGTTAGAAAAAGTGCAAACGATAGTTTGGACAAGTCTCATTCTTTCATGAAAGGAGATAAAAATAATGCTATGTTTAATTCTAAGTTATGTGAAGTCTTTTATATTGGGTTAAAAGTTAAAAACTTACAACAAAAGGCAGAGTCTGGTAAACACATTGGGAACTTTGGCTGTGTTCACAAGAATCTCATTTAAAGTCCTGGTTTCTACAGTAATAGTACATAGAACATTTAAATATATGGGTTTATTCTTACCCATTTGTATCTCCTCACTTAGAAGAAAGTATAAAATCTTAAGCTACATATAGAAATTGAAAATAGGGCCAACAAGAAAAATCATTCTGTTAGCAAGGCTTTACAGCCCCTTCCATAAACTCTCACATGCCCCTGAGCAATAAAACACATTTGATGTGATGCTCTCTATTTGTCTCTAGTGTTTATTTTGTGAAGGATTTTTAAAGCATATATCACAAATTTCAGACAGATAAATCTGAACCAGAGAATGAACTAAGGACAACAGATGAAAATAGAGGATTAAAGAATTTGACACACAGGAGAGAAAATGACTGTAACATTTAAGTAGGAGTATTTTTATGGAAACATATTAGCTGTATTTGGAAGGTTGGCTGGATGTGTGGGGAGCGGGAGAAAGAAGAAATTCCTATTTAATGCATCCCACGGAGATAGAGTTATATAGTCAGTAATTCACCAAGGCAGAAGGGCTCTGACCTTTGCTCTTCTTTAAAGGAATTAAGACAATTAATGTCTTTCATGCCCATTATGACTATGGGCATTAGTAGTTCTTTGCCGCCTGCGTTATGGTCTATATTTCAGTGGTGTACTGGGGGTTTTATTGTAAGCTGTGGTATACCATTTAATCTACTTCCCCAATCCCACTTAAGAATCAAAGCACAAACTCAGAAAGCATCTAACTTCTCTTATCTGTTTGCTATAAACATTTTCACTACAGGACAGATGCTTCATTCCAGCCAAAGCAGGTAGAGCAAAGAAGGAAAAAATGATACATTCTATCATGACTGCAGTGGCTTATGCCTGGCTATGAGTTTTCCTGAACACTGTGTCATATATACACATCAGCCATAATTGGAATATTTAAGGTTTATTTTAGGCTATTTGAATTGTTTTTCAAAACACAAAATACTCTAGGGTTTATAAAAGAGGGATGATACTGCTAGTGATCTTGTAGTGCTCTGGTCTGATCCTGCAGATAACAAGATTGTCTCACATTTGTTGGTGGCTGAACCGGAGAAGATCTATGCCATGCCTGACCCGACTGTCCCCGACAGTGACATTAAAGCCCTCACTACACTGTGTGACTTGGCGGACCGCGAGTTGGTGGTTATCATTGGATGGGCGAAGCATATTCCAGGTACATTTTCTAAAAAGAAAAGTTTGCAGTTAATTCCCTAGGTTATGTATATAGATTTGGGCAAATTCAAATTTTTCTCATTTGGACCTAACAAAAAAATCTTTATGTGTATTTTAAATCATAATTTAGAGCTTTGCATATCCTAATAGAATCCTTAAAGTTTATATTAGTTATATTGGTACCATCTTGAGTTCGTGTTAGTTTTTCATATGTACGATGCGTACTACTGCCAGTGTAAGCTAATGAGATTATAAATTTAAAAAAATTCTTTATCTTTCGTTAAACTTCTTACCTTTTTCCTAGCAAATACGTCTCCTTTTCCTTTTCACTTTAAAAAGTGTTTTTGTCAGAGGTAGTCTAATGTACTATTTCCTCAATGAGGAATCACTAGTTTTGCTCATAGTGGCTAGTTATATTCAATTGCTAGGCATAGTCACAAGCTTTGCTTCGGTTTACTGTTAGATGTTTATCTTAACGGCACAGATAAATTGTGAAAATAAATATTAAACGCACATGGTAACTTTTCCTTTGTGGTAAAGTCAGCATTTTAAAATATTTCTCTTCTTTTCTTTCTTGACTCATCTTGTAATAGGAATAAATATATACATGCTTGTAAGTTTTGAGAATTTAAGTATTCTACTTGAATTATTTTTTGTTTGGTCTTTAATTTTCAAATAGTTTATAAACAAATTTTTGAATGATGAGCAATGTTTTTCTGGTACAGTTAACTTATTTCTGTCTCCTTAAACTAGTTTGTCTTTATGCTTTGAATGCTACAGTAATTTCTTTAATCAAATTGATGGAAGTCCCTTTCCCAGCCCACACTGAAACCAATTTATTGGTCATGATACGCCAGCTATGTTGCTAACAGTCGTAACGAACTGTCAGGCGATACCGCAGTGAAGCTAATTTGAAGTCATTAGGTGTGCAGCGTTCAGGCGACAATTTGTTACAGTGGTTAGGAACACAGCTGACATTTCTGAATGGCTTTGTTCGCTGCAGTTCTAGATGAGGCCAAGCAAATTGTAAACTAATTTAAACATCACTCTGTATTATACCAGCTACTTTGTCTTACACTGTTTGCTAATCAAACCCCCCAAATTAAGTCAAAACTACTTAAATAGGTGAGCTTGTATATTCTTTAGAAGACACCTACCCAGGGATTACTACATCTAAAGGAAGAATAAAAATTTGATCCTGTGGATATTTGATATTGCAGTTGGATTACAATCACATCTATATGACTTTTAGACAAATATAAAGAAAGGATTTATTGCAAGATGTAAAACAATTGTTGACTATGGCAGTGGGAACAGCCAGAATGTACTTCAACAGTATATGAAAATGTATTTGTAAGGAAAGTGTTAGTGAAGGGTTTGAGAGACCAAAGAAACAAGACTAACATTTGTTGAAGTGTCCATACTTTCTTAGATAATTGATATACATAATCGATATTAACATATTATCATATACACATTAAATATAATTATTTTCACCCAGGGTGTCTCAGCCTTGGCAATATTGATATTTGGGACAAGATAATTCTTTGTCATGAGGGGCTGCCCTGCTCATTATAGGAGGTATAGTGGCACCCATGGCCTCTACCCACTAGATGCCAGTAGCACCCCTGAATTGTGAGAAACAAAAATGTCTTCACTTTTGACTGCCAAATGTCCTCCAGGAGGTGAAAGTGCACCAGCCTGACCCTCCTCCCACAAATCGAAAGTCATTGTTCTAACCCAGGAATCAGGTATTACTATTTTCAATTCAAGGATAGGGAGATTTGAGGCAGAGAGAGGTAAAAACACTAGCACAAGTTCACAGATGTATCCGGTACCTTCAGCATGGCTTCCTGGAGGAGAATCAAGATATTTTAGTCTCTAGTTGATGGCATTTAAATAAACTACTTCAAAATGACAATGCTGATAGTATTGTTATTAACAACAGCATGAAAAGCTATGTCACTGTGGTTCCACACTACCCATTATTTCAGAGAATTCTGCTCAAGTTCTCCCTGACCTGTAAAGCCAATCTTTTGATATCAGTTTGATAAAACATAATAAAGATCAATGAAAGTCAACAATTTCTTTTGAACTTTCTAGTAAGGAAAGTCAGTGATAAATTTGTGGGTCCGACTATGCATCCAAGTAGAAATGTCAGCTTACAAAGGGACTTGTCACAGTAAAGGGGCTCTAGTGACTTTAGTAAAGATAGCAACTTTAAATAGCTATGAGTAACACCATTTCCAGTGGTGGAAACAATTACTATACGATTATGGGTTCGGTCTTAAGCTGAGGCTTAGAATTGGTGGGGACTGACGTTATTCTCTCTCTATAGCAAATGCCAGAAGAGTTCACTGCGGAGTGATGATTCACAGCTCTGATTTTCATGATACCCTGAGGGTGTTTTAAATGATTTCGTGGAATATCTTGGCTTTTCAGAAAGGGATTAGCAAAACAAGGGTTAACAGAAATTCACAAAAAAAATTTTAACAATACCTATGCCATGCAGTGCTTGAGGTAGAAGGAGAGGGTGTTCCGGTATCAAAGGGCGCCGCTGCCTTACCTTGGGTTCAGAATATTGGTCGTTAGAGGACCACACAACTGTATGGAGTGAGAGACAGGGAGAAAGTAAAGATTAAAGTCACATTTCTGCCTTGATAAAAGTGAAATCGTGTTCTGGATAACATGAACCAGTCCTGATAACTGGGGTCATAGCCAGAATTAAAGCCAAATCAGAACTGAAGTTTCATCTGTTTTGGTCTTAACTTTAAAATTCTTTGTTTTTGTAAAGCTTATGTTAAAGTGAAGTCATTTTTTAATACACTAAAATTCAAGCCTCTGTTATCTTTATGCTCTTCTCAGTTTGTATAATTATACCCATACATACATATATATTTAAAATTAAGTTTAGCATCTAAAATGAGTAGATTTTCTGTGCTGCTTCTATTATACTTTTATACACTTTCTTTTGCTACATAAAAAAGTGACGAATACAACAAAAGAAAATATTGAAAATACATATGGAAGGGGTTTTATCAGTAAATAGAATTAGTTGACTTACATTAATAAATCATATAAATGGGAAAGTGTGTTGTTATGAAACATGACCATACTTTATCTAAAGAAGAAAAAAGATCACAAGGGCTTTAGAAAATGCTTGACTTTAGTTGGAGGAGCATAAGGGCACAAGAACAGATGATGGTGCCCTAATAGCCCTTTTTAAGAATGACAGGGCCCAGCCATTAGCATCCTTTTATATCCTTGGAAATTGCTCATGCCTCGCTTTTCTGGTTCCTATCTGCCTGACTCTTTTTTATTTCTCTTTCAATTTCGTCCGCGCTCGGATAAGCGCATGCTAACACAATATGATTGAGCTGTAAAATGGAACGCTGTCGCCTCTAATCTCTTTTATGTAGATACGGAGGTACTGCACACTCCACTTCATTCTCTCTCCATTGTTGGCCTTTTTTAGAATGGGTTGCCAAGTAATGGAGGCTCCGTCAAATATTAGAGCTAGGTTTCACAGGGTGTGATAAGACTATTATCAGCCCAACATTCAGATCTGTTATTGTTCTTTTTGGTTGATTAAAATATTATTATGTATTATAACTTTGTTAGCAAAATGCAGAATGTGCTTAGTCAGATGATGCTTTAAAAAGCATAACCCATATTAGCTGACCTATATAAGTGGCTTAAATATATGTATGTATCTTGCCAGACAACTTAGTTTAAAAGAACAGACTGGTATTTTAACAATTAAGTGAATGAATGCATTTTAGAAAAAAATTGTCCTTGTTTAATATGGCAAATTTTCAGGTCTGCTTATTTTTAACATGACAAATTAAATAATTACCTATTGAAGACGGGAGGACTTTGCTCACGTCTGGGGGGGCCTCTGTTACATTTTTCAAATGATATCTATTGTAATGATATCAAATAGAAAAGAAAACTATAATTTTTCTTCATATTAACTGGAGGCAGGAGATATTAACCTCTAAAAAAATTACATGAAGAAGATGATATAACAAATAGTCTAAGTATATGTATTCACATAAGAAGCAAAAATCTATACCACATAAACCAATATTTACTATTTGCCCTGAAACATTTTTTAAGTAAAAAATTTAGTTTAGGAGAACATATCAAAAATCACTTATTGGCTTAATTTTTTATCATTTTCTCAGAAGCATTTAGACTTTTCTAGCAATTACAGGAATCTGTAAAGAACATGGGTAAGCTGTTTCTATGTTTAGGGTATAAGCTTTGGAAAAGAATGTGTAAATATTTACTGTTAAAGATACTGCTT
>CM052666.1:6828031-6948222 GCA_028533165.1 Leontopithecus rosalia
GCGCGGTGGCTCACGCCTGTAATCCCAGCACTTTGGGAGGCCGAGGCGGGTGGATCACGAGGTCAAGAGATCGAGACCATCCTGGTCAACATGGTGAAACCCCGTCTCTACTAAAAATACAAAAAATTAGCTGGGCATGGTGGCGCGTGCCTGTAATCCCAGCTACTCGGGAGGCTGAGGCAGGAGAATTGCCTGAACCAGGAGGCCGAGGTTGCGGTGAGCCGAGATTGCGCCATTGCAGTCCAGCCTGGGTAACGAGAGCGAAACTCCGTCTCAAAAAAAAAAAAAAAAAAAGATATTGCTTGAAGATATACTTATTGTTCTAATAAATTTTAGAGAGACCAATTTTTAAGATTATATTATCCACCAACCAAAATTATGGAGGTTTCATTTTTAAAATACTCATTACTTGATATTGATGGATAAAATAGTTATCTTAAAATGGGAGCACCATTAAGGGATTAGGATACATGCAAAAGCACAATAAAATATGACAGAAATAATTTAAGGTTATGTTTCCATTTATATTGTAAACTGTTTCCATGTGTATATGTGTGTGATTAAAGTTTGATGTGCAGGAAACAGAACATGGTTCGCTAAGGGTGAGTTATACCGTGTGATAGTAACACCTTATACTCTGTTTTGGATCTGTATCATTGGCACTTGAGAAATGTTTATTGATTAGTTGCCTAAAAACATGTATAGTGCAAAACTCTCAATTGACTCTAAGTTTCCACCCTCCACTCCATGCCATAACTCAATTTACATAGACTTAATATTTCTACTTTGCTATGAATGAAGTAAAATACTTGCAGCCTCTTTCTTCAGGATTAACTTTTCTTTTGCATATGTAACCTACTGATTTTAGAGCTGTGAGGTAGTTAAGTCTTTTAGTTAAGTGGAAGAAAGTTAAATATAAGACTGAAAACCTTGGCACTTAATAAGACTGTTTAAATTGTAAGAATATTCAATTATGGGCTGGGCGCACTGGCTCACACCTGTAATCCCAGCACTTTGGGAGGCCAAGGTGGGTGGTTTACCTGAGGTCAGGAGTTCGAGACCTGGCCAATATGGAGAAACCCTGTCTCTACTAAAAGCACAAAAATTAGCTGGGCATGGTGGCAGGCACCCATAATCCCAGCTACTCAGGAGGCTGAGGCAGGAGAATAGCTTGAAACCAGGAGGTAGAGGTTGCAGCAAGCCAAGATTGTGCCACTGCACTCCAGCCTGGGTGACAAGAGTGAGACTGCATCTCAAAAAAAGAGAAAAAGAATATTATGAAATAGTTAACGGTTATCATTAATGTACCTGACACTTATATACCTGTAATTGTGATTCATAAGGGTCCAATGATTCTGAAAGTAAAATCAGAAAACCTGAGCTATAGCTGATCAATTTTTTGTAAGTTACTTAATAGCTCTCAGTATCAGTTAAGACAGAAATCACATGAGAAAAAAATTCACATGCAAATTATTTATATGTATAAATAATTTTCAAATTCCAAAATATGATCTAAATGTGCAGCATTCAGTATTCATTTTTTTCAACATACTGCACATAGATTGTCACTGCAATTAAAACCATCTGATCTAAAAAGTTCATATTCATAAAAGCAATTTATAAAAATTCAGAACAAACTTCAATTTTAATAGAGAGGGGAGGAAAGCTTATTTAACCAAGAGAATCATTGTGTGGATATTGTTGTAATTTTATTCTAGATGGGCAGGACCGTTAGCTTCTAAACAATTTAGTCCAGCCTCTTTGGTCCAGCCTCAAATAACTGAAAGTTTACCAGTTTAATAGTTTCTGAAGTCACAACTGTGGCATAGAAACAGGAACCAGTAAGTTGAGAAACAAGTTTTGAAAACAAATAATCTCAAGTATTACTCAGGGACTCCATTTTCTGCAGCTACCCTTGCTGGAAATGAAAAAGTAGACTAACAGAAGTAGCTACGTTTCCTAGGCATAGAGCTAGTTCAAGAGACAAGCTGAAGCTGTGAAAAATTCTCAGAGAGGCCTGTCCTCCCCGTTCGTGCCATTGTTTCTGACCTAATATACAATTCTGTTGTCATACTGAATATCCTCTGCTCACATGACTTCATTCTAGCATTGCTTCTGCTTGTTCCCAGGACTCCCCAAAATACATTTGCCATCAATACATAGACATGCTCTTGTATACCTGTGATCAAAGTGAAATCATCACTTCATTGTAATCATCGAATGCAGTTTAAGTATTTGAGCATCTGCTATATCTCTAACACTACACTTTGTACTATAGGAAATTTAAAAGTTGTACATGATGTGACACCTACCCTGAATGATGGATATATATCTGCATAAATAAATATACATGTTTGTGCATATATTTGTGATAATCTACTTGGTTTTAAACTTTATTAGTTTCCGATCTGAATTTATTCAGCTTTATTTTTTCATGGAGTTAAGCTTTAAATATAAAAATAACAAACATCTCCATAGTTATTCATTGTTTACAAAAAGACCCTTACAAATTTTATGTGATGTCCACAGTTCTGTAGGTAAGTTTTAATCCTATTAGTCCCACTTTATAGATGAGCAAACCCGTAAGTCAGGAACCTTGATATACACCATTGATAAATGACACGCAGACACATCGTATATTTCACTTAATGTGTTTTGGTTTTGGTTTCGGTTTGGTTTGGTTTGTTACCAGTGGCTTCCTTATATCTTTCTTTCTACTCCTTGTCTATTTTTCTCTTGTTCATTGTCATTTGTTCCAGATTACCCACCTCCATTTTATAACAAGGCAAATATTTGCCCTATCATTAAATCTTATCTACACATTAAAAAACAGAAAGATTAAAGGGAAGGAGAGTGAATTTAAAAAGGAAATATATGACCATCTTTAAATCAATAAAAATCAAGGTGTTTGGACAAGAGTATATTCGAAACATTCCTGATTACAAATTTTACCCAAACAAGTAAATCACTAGCTGCTCGTGTGAAGAGTTGGCAAAGTCCTTAAATGATTGGTTGCTAAGATTAGATGCTCTCTCTCTCTGACTGTCTTCAGAACACTGAGCATTGAATCTGATTGAAAGTTATAGGTAAATTGGAGCAGAAGTGAGTAGTTGGGCAAGACTTTCAACCATATAAAAATGTTAGCTCTACCACTTAACAGTTACTTCCTAGTTTCTTCCTCCCTCCTCACCTTTCTTTCCTTCCTTCCATGCATAAGCATTTAATGAGCTCTAGGTCAGGCCCTATGCAGTAAGGATACACACATGAATACAGCACAGGCTCTGCTTTTAAGATCTTCACTGTGTGGTGGGTAATTCAGAGAGATCATTTGACAACTATAACTGAATGATGAGGGCCATGATAGTCCTCTCCTACAGAGTCACATGGAAACTGAGAAGGAGGAGCATGGGAAGAAGATGTGACTTGAGGCTGGAGACATCTGCAAGGACCCATCCTGGAAAACCTTGAATTTCATGCTAAGGAAAACAGATTTTATTCCAAAGGCAGTGATGTGCTATTGGAAGTTTTAACTGATGATGACCTGATTTGAACTGCATTTTGTAAATATTAAAATTGGAACTTTTGAGTCATCTTACACAGAGAAAGATTACCCAATACATTTGTAAACAATTCCTGAGTGTTAGGGATTTCTATATGTACTACGTCTTAAAATATGTTATTTTAAGGCAAGTTCATGGCAATTGCTAAGCTCTTTTAAATGATAAAGTGACAGGAAGAGCTCAATTATTCAGTTCACTGTGTATTATAATCGTTTAGAAGCCTGAAATTTCCTGAAACTTACCTGAGGATTATCAAAATTTTGGCATCCTATAGACCTGGCCCAGGTTATATCTTTTATTTTCCTAGCACTCTTTGTTTTTGTTAATGGATCTATTACCTCTGACTTTTTAGTTATTCTTAAGTTATTTGATAAGTTAAAAAGAGAAAACCTTGTGGGTCTTGTGAGAAAATTGTTAGATAAAAGCTGGCATAATTAGTATAACTCATATATGCTTAAATGCTTGATTAAAATAGCTTTCTCCACCTCTAAAAGAAAAGTTGGGGGAGGAGCGCAGAACACGATGCACAGAATGTTTTGTTTCCTACTCTTTGCTCCTTTTTGACACTCCCTCCAACCCTAATCCCACTTCCCTTCAGTGGGCCGGTTGCACTTTTTCCCCTGCGTCCCCCTTTATCTGCCTCAGCCAATCTCCAAATGAATGCGTGTCTATCCTGGCCTTGGCTTTGACACTCTGGATATATTGATTAATAGTTGCCCTAAGCTCCTTTTAGCAAATCAAATTTTCACTTTTAGCAAGGATTTCGCCTCTGATTTATTCAGCAAAGTGAAATGCACTAAATTGACTTTGACATTCAGGGAAAATGGCTGAAAAACAAAGAGCAGAGGAAAGAGATATAAATTGTGTGGCAGCTGAAGATACTGGGCATCCAAGAAGGAGTTTTCGATAGAATACAGTCATTTAAAAGCACTTTTTAAACAGGCAGAAAAGTGATTTCTTAACATTGTTTTAACTATTCAGTTTTCTTTTTAAAAGGGGGCACCTGTATTACTTAGCTGAACTTAGAACTTCCAAGACGACGCACTGTATTTTGTGTGTTTAATAACCAGATAATCCAGCTTTGTACCTATCAAAATTAGTTCGTGAAAACTGGAAAGTAACCTACTTACTTTGGAAGAGAAAAATTCAAGTCCATTTAAACACAAAATGGAATTGTCACCTTGGAAGTGCTGGTGATTTATAGTAAAGTGTGTATGTGTTTTAAAGGATAGAGCTTTTTCCACTAGAAGAATTTGAAATAATTTTGGATCACAAACCTCAGTAGAGAAAAGCCATGTACCTTTGCTCATCTGTATGCTTTTTTTCCCTCAAGAATATCAACCTTGGCTGTGTTCTTTTATGTGAGTGAGTCAGCCTACCTCCTTGTTAGACCAAGGTTCAGTGACTAAGTAACCACCAGGTTCAAGAAACAAAGTGTGGTTTTGATGTGTCAAAGGCAATGGTGCTGGTGTGGATAAAGAAAAGAGGAAGGGAGTTGAACTGAACTCAATATGGACACTTGGGGAGGAATTAAAGGTGTGAGGAATATCAGGGAATATTTTTGATATTGAGATCTAATAGACTGTTGCATCACCTCTGTTGAGGGAATCAGGGCAGTGAAGGCGAAAGCTACAGCAAAGTCCTTTGCTGTTCATTTCCCTCTTTCTTGTCGATGATGGATGAATTTTCCTTATTACCCACAGTAAGAGTCCACATAGAGTCAAAGCGCTGCTCTCCCTTTAACTATACATTTTTATTATTCTCTTTCCTTTACTTTTCAGCAACTCTAACAGGAAAGTTGTACTAACTGACATCAAAAGTGACCCGAACTATCCATGTTTTATGACATTTTACAAGTTAGATTTTTTTTTTTTTAATGAGATGGGGTCTTGCTCTGTCACTCAGGCTGGAATGCAGTGGCATGATCATAGCTCAGTGCGACCTGGAATTCCTGGGCTCTAACAAACGTCCATCCTCAGCCTCCTAAGTAGCTGAGATTACAGGCACAAGCTACTGCACTCAGCACAAATGAGATATCTTTTTATTATTGAGACAGAGTCACTCTTGTCACCCAGACTGTAGTGCAGTGGCATGATCTTGGCTCACTGCAACCTCCACCTCCCGGGTTCAAGCAATTCTCCTGCCTCGAAGTAGCTGGGAGTACAGGTGCATGCCACCACGCCCGGCTACTTTTTGTGTTTTTAGTAGAGGAAGGGTTTCATCATTTTGGCCAGGCTGGCCTCAAACTCCTGGCCTCAGTTGATCTACCAGCCTCAGCCTCCCAAAGTGCTGGGATTACAGGCTGAACTACTGCACCCAGCATCCAATGAGATATCTAAACACCGTACCAGGTGTGTCCACAGCACTAGACTCTTATAGGCATATTATTTCACTAAAATCATGCTGCTTCCTCCCCAATTCAGCCATCATAAACGACCTCAATTAGAAGAATTCAATTAGAAGAACCAATTTAACCTGCCAAAATCACTCTCATTGGCAACTGTATAAACAGTTTATGTTGTGTGTTAAATGGTTGCAATACCTCCATTTGTTTTACTTTGCTATGAATCTTAAGAAAACTTTTATTCCGCAGAAAAAAACACTTTTTAAAGTTTTTATTTCTGGAGTAGTCCACCAGTTTTTTGTATTAATTTTTGCCAGGTTTTTTTTTCCTAGAGTAAGTGTCATGAATGATATACAAAGTATATAAATTCAAAGTAGGGGTTTTATTTTAACTTTTTATGTACTCTTGGATCTCTTAGGTGCAGTTAAACGTTGTTTTCATATGAATTTAAAAGTACTAGTGCATTGTATTTTGGAAAGGAGAGAAATCTAATGAATAAACCCAATCCATGATAATTCTGAGAGCAACAGTCAATTCAACTTGTTAATTCTAAAACTCTACTAGTCTCCATTAATCACATAACTGTGCTTCCAATGAGGAAATTGCCAGAATGGGCATTATTCCGGCAACCACAAATTGTTAATATTAGAAAATCAAGAAGGGGAAAGGACCAATTTCTTCAACTGGATTTAGCTTAAGCAAGTTGAAAACTGAATGCCCAGGTCAGCAACACACCTACCCAGATTCTGAGAATCATCTGAGCCCAATTAAATGCCGTAACACTAGGGGTGTCTCCGAAGAGCAGCCACCTCCTCTCTGTATGAGGGAGGCTTCACACCTGCTTAACCTACATTAGGAAAGGATTAATTACCTGAAGTGCTGGGCCTCCTCCACCAGTCAGCACGTTTGTGCCAGGGCACATGGTGGCCTGGGCTGCAGAGGGAGAGAGGGAGAAGGAGCAGCTGTGAGTTCCTGGAGAAACTAACTCCTCCTGACATGGTCAGCATTTTAGGAAAAAAAAAAGTCAAGCTGCTCTTATTCTTGTTATTTGTCTGTGTCATGGCAAAGCCCAGTGGCAGGGTGTCCTCAGCACAGATTTGTATACCTAAAAGAGTAATGCATTCTCAGAGATTCAACTATAATGCTTTTTAGATTCATCTGTTTTGAAAAAACCTGGAATAATTACTGCAGATTTTTCAGCTTTGTTTCCGTGAATTGCTGTTATTCTAAAAGAGGTTTTCTAATAGATATTTCCAAACTTTCAAAATATGATTGTTTATTTAAAAGCATGTCTAGAGGAAGCTTTGCAATGCCCCTTTATAATATATGGAATAATAGCAAAGTGAGATCCCTTTTCCCAAAAAGTCAGTTCTGAGATGATAGAGCCAGAATGGCTTTTAGAGATAGTTTGCTGGAAGTTTGTATTTTAAGAGGAGGCACCGTATTGAAGTTAGCAATGTAATGTCTTTGTAGTTAGAGACGCTTGTTCAAATCTTGGTATTGCCACATCCCATGAACTCAGTTTGCTGATATATAAGTTAAGGTTAGCAATACCTACTGTATGGATTGCTAAAATAAGCCAATGAGTTAACACAGGCAAAAGTGCTCAATCCAGTCTTTGACATACAATTTCAAGTGTTCAACAAATGTTAAATACCTTTACTTGCACATTCACTTATGGATAAAGATGCTTAAGATCACGAAAGTAGAATGATCTGCATGAGGTCACAAGCTAGTCAGACAGGGCTGAGACTAAAACTCAGGTCTATTAACTCTCAGCTGTGCACTGTTGACTTTTACCATTATCACTAACAGTTTTTCCGAAAAGAGTATACTATCCCTGCTTATGCATAGTATTAGATATTTAAAAATTATCATCTTAACTTTTTTCTATATTATATCACATTATATATGTGGTGTGTATTTATATGGACAATATACTATATTTCTTGAAGATAGATGGATAGCAGTGAATGTGTTATAGGAAAGTTATACTAGTACATTTGAAAAATTATTTATCACAAAGTATAAACAATAGACCTATGTTATTTGATATAGCCTGGGTATACTATGTGAATATGTCCAATCAAATCTGTTTCTGAAGGATTAACTTATAGATATGGTTCAGAATCCTTCTGTTTTGTGCAGAGGGATATAGTAGAGAGACCGACTGAGATTTGTGATTGGGGAACATGGCCAACAGCCCAAGCGGCCGAGAATTTGGTTGATGGAATAACTGCCAAGGATCTTGATGCAGAGCTAAATAGTAAAGACAACAGAAGGATAAAATAACATGAATTCATGAGGTGTGCCTTACTTATAAAGCATCTTTGAACATACCATGTAAGCACTGATGCTATCTTTGAACAAACACTGTTTCTGGCAGATCACTACATAACATTTGGCTAAAATTAGCTTGTGAATAATCCATGAGTTTTAATTAACCCTATCTGTTATCTGACCCTTCACACTCTATGAGGGTGTTAACATGTCTGTGTATCTGCCATGAAACTTTAACTTAAATTGCCAAGGCAATTTTTTGTAGTTAGAATAGAATTATTTATTATTTAATTTGAATCTAACCATACTATAGTGGTATGGTTGAATAAATTTTATATGGCCTGAGAGTGGGTAGTCAGGTTATCACAAAACATCAACTAGGATATTTTTTGAGACATCTGAATATGATAATAAGCTTTATAATTTCAGTTTGACATTTTCCTAAACACGTTGTAATATTCAATTCCTCAACAAAAATACCATGTGCAATATATTTTTGTAGCAAGCTCATGCCTATTCATTTATGCACTAAACAAAGTATATTTTAAGAGCCTACTATATGATAAGCTTTACTAACACTGCTATTCTTGGGAGACTGAGTAGTTTATGACTATGATGCATGGTTTATGCTTTATCAAAATATTTTTTGAAATTTTATTTTGAGACTGTTGTTGGGCGGCCTATTCATGATCATGATTTTAATTTTTCTGTCTCACATATTCAAGAGTCTTGAAGGAGTGTTTTGAAAGTGATATAAGTCAGATGTCAACCATGCCTCCTGGCCTAGTATTTCAGCTTTGACTGCTCTACACACTCTATTCCTGTGTTCTGAGTATCAGCCATCATCTGTGAACTAACCGGAGAGCCAGCATCTGCCTGAAAGGGCTTTTATGCTGTTCTCAAACGTCCTATGCGTAGCTGTTTTGAATCCATTTGGATTTTAAATAAACTACTTCAGAAACGAGGTCCCTTTCTGAACAGAGACCTATATCGTGCATTAAGGAGAATGGCAGTATCTTTACTTTAAGAAAAGGTTCTTCATTGACCATGACTTACTATGGAAATATAGAACTGATTACAACCATCGTTTTTCTCAAGATTGTGAAGGTCACGCTACATCTCCTGCCGTTGACTTTTGTTCTCTCTGGCAACAGCACAGTTCAGAGGTGTGGGCTCCATGTTGTGTCCATACTTGGCTTGTTATCCTCTTATCAAGCTCTTAGCATCCCTTTGTTTATTTGAGGCGACAGGAAGACTGTGTAAAGGCTGCTTAGTCAGGGATATCAGCCTTGTTGGCAGCGGAGTGATTGCCAGTTGAAAAACAAGGCATTATTGCTCATTTTTTCCCTCTTATTAGTTTGATTACATTTGCAAATCAAATCAATCCATCAGACATGATCAGGCCTCGTCCGCATTTTAAGGAATAGTAATCTCCGTCTAATAAGATGCAAATGTGTCACATCGGTAAGTAACCAATAAATCATCATCTTGTCTTTGGCAATCATTAAATATCAGAACCAACAGTCAATTTTTAGTATTTTCAATTTGCGATATGCCGCTGGAATATAAAGATAGATGGACGTAATTACACAAACCAAACACTATTTCAGTTCATTCCAGACAGCAAATTTAGTGGAAGGTATAACTGGCTTGTCATCACACTACATTATTCCTAGCGGTTCATGCAAAGTTCACAGACAAGCTTCAAATGGACATTGCTTTTTTTCAACTTCTAACAACGTCCCCACAATGGCAAGCAAACTTTGATGTAAGGACTTGAACTGACTTCCGCACGGCTGTTGCAGTCAGATGCCAACATGACAGAAAACATATGCTCTCTCCCTTCAGAAACTGCTGGCAGTGCCAGCTCCAATCTTCTATATTTCCTCCCTTTAAAAAATGAACTTACAAGTGTAAAAATAAAAACAAAAACAATCAAGAACTCTTCAGGTGATTTATGCCATCCTCATGTGTTTTGATGGAATACTTTTCCTTCAGTGGGGAAAAAGTGAACAAAAGCTTTATTTTTCTAAGTTTCACATTTTAGAGCTTCTCTGTGTGGGCAATATATTCTTTTGATATAAGCACATATCTCTGTGAAAATGTACATGTATGCAGTGCCCCAATATTGCCGGGAAAGGCAACGAGTGTGTTAATTTGGGGCACACACAGAAATCTTGGTGGATATAAGATGTTATAATTCAAAGGATAAGCAATGTAATTGTTTGGATGGAATATCTGATCTAAATGTCTTTTCCCTAATTATGCTCGCCTGGCAACTCACTATCTGCTGATGAACTGTGACACTTGCCCTTTTATTTCTTTATTTATTTGCAGAAATTGTCCTATTACAAATGGAGGACCTCCCCCCGCCACCTTGGTTCTATTTGGTTATCTCAGTGCATCAATAGTCATACTTTCCCCTCCTTTTCAATATTTTTCTCTTATCTATTTCTGTCTTTTGAGTTCTGATATAAAAAGTTATTTTCCATCATTGATCTTATGATATTTAAAATTTGCAACTCTCTGATCTCCTTTTTGGTCTTAGCCTTACCTAGTTAGTGACATCACTTTTGTTCTTTTTCTTTCTTCTCTGTAAAAGTTATTTGTCTTCTCCAGTGTAATTGCTAAATAAGATGTTAAGAACATATTTATATGACCTTGGTACACCTGCTACTTATTTCGGTGCAACTTCAAACAGTCATTGAGAGATTCCAGTTTGCCTTGACAGATTTGTCATATTCTATATAGTTAACATTTAGAGCTTAACATTTGCCATACCAATCCTTTGGCCTGCTAGGTCCTTTATTTGCAGTGAGAAAAGCAAATTCTTTGGAATCTTACTTAATAAAAACTCTCATTTAAAATCGACAAAATTACAATTTTCACTGCACAATTTATGTAATTATTTTAAATATATTGGGTACCTTTATGGTAATTACTCTGCAAGGCTGTAGGATACAAAAGTAAGCAAGGTAGATGTGGGCATACTTTCTTAAAGCTTAGAGTCTATTGGGGAATACAGACAAGCAAAGAGGCAATTGTAACAGTGTTCTGCATACACTGATGGAGTAGCACAGCATTCTATGGGTGCTCCATGGTGGAAACTAACATTTGGAAACAGGGTAGACTTCTTGAAGAAAGTGACATCTCAGCTGGATTTGCACAATATAGAGTAATCTATATTGTCTCTATTCACTTAGTAATTAAATGAAAATAAATGTATGGAGAGGTATCAGTAGAAGGTTTAAGTATTAGCTTCCTTTTTCCTTAATTTTAAACCTTAATTATTAGCTTTCTTCCTTTTTTTTTAAACTTATAGCATAGGTTAACAAATCCATTTTCAATACCTCTGCCTTATTTGTTAGCAGAACTGAAGACTCATTTATTGAAGAAAGAAGAACATTCTTTTAAATTTTTAGGAATTATGAAAGTTGGATTAGACTCTGGTTATAGACCAAGCCAGGAGATTTCAAATTTAGACAGTGAGAACATGCAATCACTTGACAGAGAGGTCAAGAGAAATTTTTGAATCAACATAATCAACTTCTGAAATGTCACATGTGTATCCATGTTTGATTCACCTTGCTTGCCATAACAGGGCAGACAAAAGAGCCAGATCTTATAAAAATGAGCCATACTTTACAGAAGAAATTTTATGCTGCTTCCATACCTTTTCTATTCTCCATATACACTCAAAGGTTGATTTCTGGCATTCTTTTTCTTTCTGCCAAACTGACGTGAATTTTAAAAATACAGTCCTGGTGTTTGCCGTTGATTATTTTGCCAGCCAGCCCACATAGCTCAAGGAACCCCATATATAGCAGCAATTGCCAGGAACCCCTATGAGTTACTGCTGATGAAAGCCATATAGCTCATGCCTTTGAAGCTTTGTACCAGAACCTTATGCTCTCTCTAACCAATTTACATACCACCATGGTATGTTTAATTTGCTTTTTCATCAAATCAATAATGGGTCTAATTGAAAAAATTGGCAGTGCTACGTGCAACCTAACTACTGATCTCAATGTTTGCCGGCTAAAGGGAATGTTGCATAGCTCTGTGTCAGACACCTGCGTTATTGGTGTACTCCTGCTACTAATGTGTACAAAAACAAACATTAATACAGGTGGAGCATCTGCACCAATTGATCACTATGCTATGAGAATTAATCACCTGCCTTTCAGCTTGAAGAATAAAATTTACATCTTTAATGTATGAAATGTTTTAACACACACGCTTGCACCATCGACGGGTGATGTCAGCAGACGTGCATGTGCAGCCCCATTAAATGTGTTCCTCTGGACAACTGTACCTGGGCGTGTAGATGTATGGCTAAGTTTTAAGCACTTGGTAGCATTTTTAAAATTTATAATTGAAACATTTTTGTTAGCAGTGATGGGAAAAAAAATTGGCAGTAATTCAAACTAAGGGACTAACGTTGAACTCTGGAACTCTGCTTTCCAAAAACTGTATGGAGAAGGTTTTGAGGTTGAATTTTACTCTTTCTCATCTCAATCCAGAATGGATTTTGGCATCGTTGTCATCATCATCATCATCATACAGCTACGTTCCTTGAGCTCTTGCTAGGTGCTGGGGCAGATACTGATTGTTTTACATACATTATCTCTATTAATCTTCAACCCAGACTTAAGGACAGCCTCTCCTACCACTTTATACCTGAAAACTGAAGGTTAGCGAAGTCAAACAACTTGCCTGAGATCTCAAAGCTAGTAAGATAGCAGAGGTGAGCATGTTCTCACTCATAAGTGGGAGCTGAACAGTGAGAACACATGGACACAGGTAGGGGAACATTCCACACTGGAGCCTGTCAGGGGTTGGGGGACTGGGGAGGGACAGCATTAGGAGAATTACCTAATGTAGATGGGTGCCGCAAACCACCATTGCACGTGTATGCCTGTGTAACAAACCTGCACATTCTGTACATGTATCCCATAATGTAAAGTATAATAATAAAAGATAGCAGAGGTGAGATTTAAATTTAGGTCTATTAGAGTCCAAACCCTGATCATTATCCACTGTGCTAAACCAAATTACTAATACAGACTAGTCCTTTTGAACTTTCAACCTGATTTTCTTTAGCACAACAGGATCTCCAGAACTTATGCTGACAAAATATAGATTTCATTGATGCATCTGATAATGTTGATTTGGTCATTATTGCAGGACTGGCTACATAATTGGCAAAGTCTAGTGCAAAATGAAAATGCTGATACCCTTGTTAAAAAATTATTAAGAATTTCAAGGTGTCAACAACAGAGCATTAAACTGAGCATGGCTCCCTGCGCAGTCTGGACGCCCATGAAGCTGGCCTCCTGTTGCTATGAGTGATGGATATTTTGCTTGGGAACAAGTTTAGGAAATAGAGGAGGCCTTCTTGTTCTAGTTTGTGTAGATTAGGTTTGCAGAAATGCTACACAGACCCAGGCAATCTTTTCTGATATCATTATTCTCAACAACGAATAATTCATTTAGGAAAGAAAGATGTTTTACATCATCACCAGCCAGTAGTTCACACATGGGGCAATTTTGCCTCACAGGGAACATTTGGTAATGTCTGACAACATTTTGACCGTTACAGTAGAATCAGGGGAGGGAGATCCAGTGGTTAGATGCCAGAGCTGCTGCAAAATAGCCTGCCATGATCAGGACAATCCCTCCACCTCCTGCTCTCATCAAAGGATTATGTCAATAGTGCTGAGGTTGAGAAATCTGTCTTAAACCATCCTATGAGTGAGTTTTTTACTTTCTTATTCAATTTTGCAAATCTTATAAATTAATACATAAGTAGGATAGTTTTATTATCATCTCTAGTCTCTCACTTGACAAGAAGTCATATTCATCAATAAGATCAATAAATTTTTGGGGGGCAGACAGGGTATATTTGCATGAGCACTTTGTGGCCAAGCAGTATATTTTATCTTTGGTATTAAAAAATAAAACAAAAGAAAATAGTGAATTCTAAAAAGTGGCCATGGAACATTTGAATAAGGGTTTTCTAGCAAATTTCATGGGAGATACTTACTACATTGTTAATTACATATTCACATATAATGGGGAGAAAGAGGCCATTGTAGCACATCAAGTAAACAATATGCATTTTAACAAACGTATGTGTTAATTCATCAAACAAACATTTTCTTATGATTTGAATATAAATAACATTTTGAAAAATTTCTAAACAATACGTGATAAATGTTCTAAACACTCCGATCGATCCTATGTATATTTGAAGACATTTGAATTTTTTACAGATAAATCTTTTGTATGAACTTATGCAAATAACAGAATAATTCTGAATGTTAATATTAAACTGAACATTTTTAGAACTTATGCATTAGGATGAGTATGTTACAAGCTTGACAATTAATTGTTTAAAGTTTATGTAAAATAATTAACACAGGCCAGGTGCAGTGGCTCTTGCCTATAATCCTAGCAGTTTGGGAGGCAGAGGCAGAAGGATCTATTAAAGCCAGGAGTTTAAGATCAGCCTGGATGACATAGTGAGACCCATCCCCCCACCAAAAAAATTAAAAACTAAAAAATTGGCTAAGCATGGTGATATATGCCTTAGTCCTATCTACTGGGGAAACTGAGGAAGGATTGCTTGAACCCTGAAGGTTGAGGCTACAGTAAGCTATGATCATGCCACTGTACTCCAGCCTGGGTGACAGAGCGAGCTCCTATTTCCAAAAGAATAAAATAAATAGGTACATTTTTAAAAAGCATTATATGTAATATATTGTTATATTGCATACATACCAGGCAATTACTCAAAAATATAGAAGAGGCTGTATAATTCAACTCATACTGTCATTTTCTAATTCTTAAATTGTTTTCCTAATCATTTAAGAGGAAAAACACCCATAAAACCATATTTTATGCAGAAATTTTTATTAAAGTCAATTTTATGTCACTGTCTTTCAATTTGGTTTCTCTCCATCTAGGACAATACCACATCAAATTTTGAATAACTCCAACTCCTTACAGCAACGTTACCAAAGAAACTTTTCTCTGGGTAACCTGAGAAAGTATTGTATTTGGAATAGAGTCCCTCAGCTCTTCAAACTCATTCTATGTACCATTCTAACTAAATTAACTCTTCTTCTACTCCACAGCAAATTTGAGGGGAGGCTGATGCTAAAGGGAATCCCATGGACAGCAATTAAAAGAGCCTACATGAAAAAAAAATAAAATACAGATTAAGTACTAAAAAGCCTAGCACTGGAGGCTATGTAATGTGGGATTGGGTATCCCCATATTCCTCAATAACCTTGGAGGGGATCTTCTTACAACCCTACGTCTCCTGATTGGTTCCTAATACTGTGCTGATTCTGAGTCAGCAAGAAAATTAAATGTGTATGTAATAGACGTTGTTTAGGAAGACTGAGAAATATATATATATATATTTTAGGAATTTAACCGGGGTGATTAAAATCGTTAAAACACATTTTGAAGTTTTATATAATGAAATTCACCTATGTGAAATGTCTCTCACTTTACAGTTCTGAATTAATATTATTATTAGTGAAAAAATAATGATAATGATGATCAAATGCACAATGATGTCTAGATCATAAAACCGTTCCAGATAAATATTCACTTGCATTTGATACCTACAACATCCCTGTGAGACTGTCGTAGTCATCTTCCTATTTTGTCTGAATGAGGAAACCAAGACCCAAAGTTTATTTCCCAATGCACACAGTAAACTCTGTGTGAACGTTTGTGTCCTGAATAGCATCATTCAAGTAATTGCTATTCACATTTTACAATACATGTGAATTCAAGTTATCAAAAATGTCCATTCAGTGTTTGAAACAAACCTCTAAGTTTTTTGCATTTTCAGCATTATTGAACATAAAATGCAAAAAAATAAGATTTTACAATCTCTTCTTTGTATTTTTAACTGTACTATCTCTTAAAAAGATATGTTAGTAACTCTACTTGTCATTATGATGTTAAATATAAATAAAATCCTGCAAAGTATAGAATAGTGTTCCAACCCTGTTCATCTGATGGTGGATACTATTTTCCTACTGAACAGAATGAGACTACACTGAAAAAGTAATCATATTTTTTCACAGTGAAGCACTAGAAACACATAAAATAGTGTAATAGTACATGTTATAATTCCATGTATTTGTAATCTAAATTTTAATGGTAAGCCTCTAAAGAGGCAACTATTAAACATGAATATTAAGATATTAAATTAGATGCTTGCTGAAATCCTTGTGTGATATAAACCCATGCTGTCAAGATGATCTTCAAACCTTGAATTTCAAGGCATTTATTTCTTTACTCGTCGAGAGTTGTCAGGGATTAGGAGAGGCATGGAAGAAACTTCTTGGATGTTTATACAAAATAATAAAATATAGTTTTATCCCTAAACATTTTTAATGATGACAGAAAACTTCAAAAACTTCCAGATGAATATGAAATGATAGCTTTGAAAGCAGGTTTGGAAACAATAGTACAATCCAAAAAAACAGCGTCGTTCCATGGATTTAGTGGATGGATAGCACCGTGCTGCAGGCAATAACAGACCACACAATTTCTTGTTCGCGATTTGAAGATCGTCCCATGTGCATTGTTGCACGTGGTAACTAGGTAGTCAATTTCCAGTTTTATTTCTACAGTGCACTTAATTCACAGTGTTTGTTTGTCAATAGGGTGCTATGGCTATTTTGAGTTGAAACATGTGTTCTGTGGAACTTTTAGCATTTTTGGTTCTTCCATTAAATTCCCCAGTTCAAAAACGCTGCTATGCATTTTTAAATGCCATCTGCCGGGGGAAGGGTTCTGGGGAAGGAGGAGATAGCAAGTAGTAGACTTAATTGAGAACAATTTGAGTGCAAATAAATGCTAAATTAAAACCAGTGTCCATCAAAATGGAATTATTCATACATGACACATGCAAGACTCTATTGTCCACACAAAATGTGGACCAAGAGCTACATTCGTAAGTGAAGAAATAGGTATATAGAAGAAAAATTCAATCCTACAACGTTATCGACATATTTTTGTGTGGAATTCAATGTTTTAAAACCCAGTTGCTGTCATTAAGAAGTTTAAGTCTCCTGTAATCCCAGCACTTTGGGAGGCCGAGGCGGGTGGATCACGAGGTCAAGAAATTAAGACCATCCTGGTCAACAAGGTGAAGCCCCGTCGCCACTAAAAATACAAAAATTAGCTGGGCATGGTGGCGCGTGCCTGTAATCACAGTTACTCAGGAGGCTGAGGCAGGAGAATTGCCTGAACCCAGGAGGCGGAGGCTGCGGTGAGCCGAGATCGCGCCATTGCACTCCAACCTGGGTAACAGGAGCGAAACTCCGTCTCAAAAAAAAAAAAGGTGAAAATTTAAAAAACAAAGCTTTAAAGGACAATTAGAGATGTGTGTAATAAATGCTACAAGGTATCCTAATCCAGACTGGAAAAATGGTAGTTTTCTAAATATTACTGAAGTACAGTCCTTCATATAGCAGCTTTCTATCTCTTAATTCTCTCTGTTACATTGAGACCTAATAGGAAATTCTGGGGATACATATGTTGCATCATCCACTGTTGTGGAGATGTGGTGCTCTCTTGCATAGCTACATGTTGATATTTCATTTATATTTGTATTTAAGAGTTATAGCTAATTTTAAAGAGTTGCTTTATAAGGAATCAAAAAGAATTGCATCCTTTTATTCCTCCAAGAGACAAAAATGCCTGAATCCTACTGAAGTAGTTAAGCAAGAAGTCCCACATCTGGGAGAAACATAGAAAATAGTTCAAGAAAGAGAAAAAAAACAGAATTCAACAGAATGTGAGCATTAGAAGGCATGTCCGTTGTAAATCAGATGAAAAGGATAGGAATTGACCAACCAGGATTAGTACTAGAATCAGAAAACATTCATTTTCTCTCTCTGTGTCTCTCTCAATCAATCTCTGTCTGTCTCACACACACACCTTATATCCACACAATGTAGTATATCCAGTTCATGAAGAATTACCAAAGAATATATCTTACCAATGAATGGCTTGGGTTTGTCTCTCAAATTATGGCCAGAATGAAAATCCGAAACCCTTAGTCAAAGTTCCCAGGAATCTCCTGTGTGATCACTCTCAGGGATGCACAAGAAGGTTTGGTGTGAGGTTTTCAGGATAAAGGTAAATGGACTATTTGAGAAAAACTAAAGGTTTGGTTGAAAGGAATTCAATCAGAATATTGGTCTAAAAATGATTACAGACATAGAACAAAATGAAAAGTTAGAAAGTATTTGTAAATCATATTCTGTATCCTAGCTTTGTTTAACAAGCAAAGACTTTGGTCATTACAGTTTCTCTTTATACAGTCCCTCATCTTAAGCTCCTGGCCAGTGTATAAATAGCTGATCACACACACACACACACACACACACACACACACACACACACAGACTCAAATAGCTGAGCAAGCCTCCCTTACTTCAATACTATTATTTCCCAAAGTTATTATTAAACTGAGGTTCACACTCCATAATGTGTAACAACGTACAGGAGATGATAATGCCATTGACTGAGAGATAACATTTAGCTCTCAATCCTTCTGTGATCCTATTGAATTTGCTGTTAAGTTCTTGGTGTAATTAAAGCAGATAGAAGCATTCATACATTTTGTTGCAAATTGATATGATCTCTTTTTCTGTGATCTAAGTGAGATTGCCCTGTAGTTTTTAATTTAGCAGGTTAAGAAGCACAATTAAAATATCATGAAAAAGATCATAATCAGAAGCCGTCTTTCGGGTTGTTCCTGCCAAGTAGATAAAGGGGCTGGTGTATTTAATAATTACCTCCTTTGCTGTACATTTGTTCTATTTGTGGGTTGAAGTGTTAATAAACACCTTGCACTATTCCAGTGGGAAAAGCTTTCCACCTAATTAATAAAACTTGGAAGAATACCTAGGACATTGAACCATATCTTTCTTATTAGTGTTGCCTGACTCAAAAGAGAATCCTGTCTCTTCAACACATTAGTAAATGTCATCTTCCTGGGTTATAAAGAAACCTCTTGAAAAACTGCCTGTTTTCAGTAGGAGTAAAAAGGCAAATTCTTTGATTTTTTTTTTTAGAAATAATTTTACTGTTGAATTTTAAGTAGTGAAAAATCCTAATCAAGCACAACAGAAATGATTCTATCTAAAGAGCGTACCTTAGTAAAAGTACCACAATAAAGGAAGGTTCATATTGGGATATAATTGGCTTTGAATTAGTCTTTATTTCTAGCTATTGTTTCTCCTGTATTTCAAATACTCAAGGCTTTCTAGGCCTTGATCCTAGAGAAACTAAAACAGAAACTAGCACGTAGAACCATTACATCTACATCTTTACTGTTATTAAATGCCAAGTTACTTGCAAATACTTTTATTTATTTTAAAATTTGAATTTAATATTAAAATCGAATTTTAATATAAATTAAAATATAAAATCGAATTTTATATTAAAATCAAATGAAAAATTTGAAAACATATTACTGTAAGCATAATATTGACTGATATAGAGAAGTTGCTCTTGTGAGTTGCTACATTTAATGAATATTTGGGCACACATTTTGTGGTCGAAAAGATAGAATACTCAACAAATTAAACAAGGTCCCTTGTCTATGGCCACGTCCGGTCTTCAGTTAGAGGCTTAAATTATAAGTCTGATATTATACCCTTTAGTTCTAATTTAAAATGCATAATAAATGAAAAATATGTGTACCACATGATCTATAGAATCTTTTTCTGCATAGAATATGGAAGTTTACACCTGTTTTATTATATATGAATTTCTGAGTCTATTGGCTTTTCTGAGATTCTTCGGAATATGAAAATATAATAGCAGTATATGAATTCTATGGGAAATATTAATAAGGGAGAAGGCTCACAAGGTAAACTCTGTAATAGGTATGTGATAAGGTGGAAATATTAAAGTACATAAATTCTACATACAATGTACCCAGACAGCAGCTCCAAGAATGATTAGGTTAGCAGAAATAGGGTCTATTTTAAATTTCTTTGTTAAATTCTGATTTTTTTTCATTTTCCACTTCATTTTAAGATTCTTCTAATAAAATTTAAAGTAATTTTTTGCTGTTCTTTGGAGGGTAGAATTAAGAAATACTTTGGTAGTAAAAATTTTTGTATGTACTTTTACATCTCAATTGGTTTTTCTCTGCATCAATGGTGAGACAACAAACTAATATATTTTGAGCACATTCCATTATAAACCTACTAAATTCACACTATGCTGCTAATGTTGTGTACCATCATTCATCTTTTCATTGATTTTTTTCAAATATTTTATAGAGCACCTACTATGTGTGAGGCTGTAAACAGTAGCAATCAGCAGTGAACAAATGTAACCAAAAAAATCCCCACTCTTGTGGAATTTAAACTCTAGTAAAGGAGACAGAAAATGGACAGGAAGGACAGCATATGCAAAGGCCCTGAGGCAGAAGTGTGCCTGGATATTCCAGGAATAGGAAGGAGGCCCAAGTGGTTGGTTGGAGTAGTGGTCAGAGAGGGTGGCAGAAAACAAGGTGGGAGGAGGGGGAACTGACTGTCCTGGTGTTTTCAAGTATATTATCTCATGAAATAACCTATGTATTAATAGCCATAATAAGCAACTAAACTAAATTTTTTTAAAAATTTTTTTGAAACAGAGTCTCACTCTGTCACCCAGGCTGGAGTGCAGTGGTGTGATCTTGGCTCACTGCAACCTCCACCACCCCGGGTTCAAGCAATTCTCCTGCCTCAGCCTCCCAAGTAACTGGGATTACAGGCCCTTGCCACTGTGCTGGCTACTTTTTTGTATTTTTAGTAGAGATGAGGTTGCACCATCTTGGCCAGCCTGGTCTTGAACTCCTGACCTCGTGATCCACCCACCTCGGCTTCCCAAAGTGCTGAGATTACAGGTGTGAGCCACCATGCTCAGCCTAAAATTGTATATTTTTAAGTGATGTCAGGGACATGCCATTCTTACTGAAGGCTTTTATATATGAAAAGTCTTCAAATTTACTAAAGAAATTGTCAGCAAATATATTTAACCATTAGCTAAGATGTGGATTGGTTAATATATTCATTAAAACAGATATATGTGTATTTGTGTGTGTGTGTGTGTGTGTGTGTGTGTGTGTGTGTGTGTGTACCTCCAGGTTGACTTTTTTCTTTTTTATAACTGAGGAGCAATCCCTCCAAAGATTTGAAGTTAGACTTTATTTGTACAGCTAGAATGGTCTTCCTCATCTCCTAGACTATGTTTGAAAAATTAGAATTATAATTTGAGAAATGAACATGCATCTCAAAATCTGTTTTAAACGTATATCGTGACAACAGATGTTTAAGTCTTATGCTTGCTAGAGTAACTGTTAATTGGCATGACATGCCTAATATAATGGTGGGATTTATTTATCTAAGTGTCATTAGTTTCCCACCTGTTCAATGAACACTTTGCAGCATATGATAACTTCTATTTATTATTATTATTTTTTTTGAAACGGAGTTTTGCTCTTGTTACCCAGGCTGGAGTGCAATGGCGCGATCTTGGCTCACCACAACCC
Source organism: Leontopithecus rosalia (assembly GCA_028533165.1). NCBI lineage: Eukaryota > Metazoa > Chordata > Mammalia > Primates > Cebidae > Leontopithecus > Leontopithecus rosalia. The sequence goes on from CM052666.1 coordinate 6,849,801, forward strand.
CCGCCTCCTGGGTTCAGGCAATTCTCCTGCCTCAGCCTCCTCAGTAGCTGGGATTACAGGTGCACACCACCGTGCCCAGATAATTTTTTGTATTTTTTAGTAGACACGGGGTTTCACCATGTTGACCAGGATGGTCTCCATCTCTTGACCTCGTGATCCATCCGCCTCAGCCTCCCAAAGTGCTGGAATTACAGGCGTGAGCCACCGCGCCCGGCCTATGATAACTTCTAAAATCATTCCCTAAGCTTATTTTCTATGATCTTATGGACCTTATTTAATAAACATCTTGCAACGTCATCATACTGTTGCATTTAACTTTTCAGAGCTACCTCGAAAGAATTGCTATTAATTGGGTGTATGCTTGCTCAAGATGTAAACCTAAGAATGTGTAGCAGAAACTTGGTATTAAGCTGAGGGACAAGAAGATGGGTAGAGTCCATTTAAGAGGTTTTAACCTGTTCTTTTAAAACTAGGGGATGCATTTGATGCATTTTCTCTCTTGAACTCTACAAGCTTCTCAGGCTTATCTGCATTTCCCTGGAGGAATTACTCAGCTGCCTGAGTCACCTTTAGCTGTGTGGTAGCAGTGGAAAGGCTTCACCATGTTCTGATTTCCATTTTCTTTAGAGCAGAAGACAGACAGTCACAGGGTGGGGAGACAAGTGCTGGGAAGAGCTCTAGCTGCCATGTTCTTAAGCACTTCTCACAGGCTCATGCTTTTGTCCTCATTCAAGATATGACCATTCCACCAGTCGTTGATTTTTCAATTCCGCAAACATGGATTAAGATTTAGGTCCTTGAGACCTTGCAAGTTCTGGGCATGCACACATGAAAACAATTTAATTTTTAAAAACCCAGCTGGGTGTGGTGGCTCACACCTGTAATTCTAGCACTTTGGGAGGCTGAGGCAAGGCAGATCACCTGAGGTCAGGAGTTTGAGACCAGCCTGACTAATATGGAGAAACCCCATCTCTACTAAAAATACAAAAAAAAAAAAAGAAAGGAAATTAGCTAGGTGTGGTGGCACATGTTTGTAGTCCCAGCTACTCAAGAGTCTGTGGCAGGAGAATCCCTTGAACCCAGGAGGTGGAGGTTGTGGGCAGCCGAGTTGGCACCACTGCACTCCAGCCTGGGCAACAATAGCAAAACTCAGTCTCAAAAACAAAAAACATAAACAAAAACACAGCTATTTTCCAAGCACTAGAATTATGAAGAGGAATACATGGTTTAATATCATAGAAGAAATAATGACTTCAGTAGTGTCAACACATTGCAGTAATAGACATAGGGCAAAGCAGTAGAGGAGAAAGCAGGAGAGAAGGAAGTGCCTCTATGTCTGAGGTCATTAAAGAAATGATTACAGAAAAATATTTCAGATATGTTTGGATCGTTTAAGAGGAATTTGTCTGCAGAAAGGCAGGAAAAGGCATTTCACACAAAGGTGAAGAAGTACGCAATGCACAGAAGTACAAAAGAGCATGGCTTGTTTGGGAAAGGAAAACTGATAGGCGAAAAGTGATAGGGAAAGGAAAACACAGGAAGACAAACAGTGCTGTGTGGTGGTTAAATTCTAAGTTCTCAAACGGCATTGGTGCAAATCATACCTCTAATAATTTCAGTCAGGTGACTTGAAGTGGGTTTGTACCTCACTTTCCTCAAATGTAAAGTGGCAAAGAGAATAATGTATGCTCCATAAGGTTTCAGTGAGAATGAAATGGCTTTGACTGCCTTACTCCTATCCCATACCCAGTCAACTTTTAAAATGCAAATCAGATCCTGTCTCCTCTTTGCTCAAAGCCCCCGAGACTTCCTATCTCACTTAAAGTAAAAGCTGCAAAAGTTGGCACAAGTGGCAAAACCTTTGTGACATGCCTGCCCCATTCCCCAGTCTACAGCATCTCCTGCTACTCTCCAGCTGCACTGGCCTCTGCAAAATGCTCTGAACCAGAACAAGAAGGCTCCTTTAGTATATCTGTCTTTGCCATTTCCTCTGCCTGAAAGCTCTGGTGTTCTAGTCCATTTGGGCTGTTATGACAAAACTACCATAGACAGGGTGGCTTGTAAACAACAGAAATGCATTTCTTATGGTTCTGGAGGCTAGGAAGTCCAAGTTCAAGGTGCTGGCAGATTCGGTGTCTGGTGAGGGCCCCTATTCTGTTTCATAGACAGCTCTCTTCTCACTATGCTCTCTCATGGAGCAGGAGCAAAGGGAGCTCTCTGGTCTCTTTTATAAGGGCACTAATTTCATTAATGAGGACTTTTTTCACCTTCATGACCGAATCACCTCCCAGACACCCTTCTTCCTAATGTCATGGCTTCGGGAGATAGCATTTCAATGTAAGAATTTTAGAGGGATATAAACCATCAGTCTATAGCACCGTGATAAATGCTGGACTTATTCTCTCACCTCCTTGAGATCCCTGCTCAAACCTCAGTTATCAGTGAGGCTCCCCTTGACCTTCTCTCCCACTGCTTACAACAGCAGCTCCTCCTTCCCCATGCCCCATCCCCAGGGCCCGTTTTCCCTCATAGTTTTGTGTACATGTTTCTCTATTGCAGTATTATATCACTGCCTCCTATTTTGTATTTATTCCTCCCCTCCCCTTGAATGTGAAGCCCCAGAGAATCCATATTTTTCTTCTGTTGCATTCAGAACGCCTAGCTCATGAGAAATGGAAGTGCTAGCATGGGGACTGGGATTTAGTGAGCCCTCAGTGAATTTTACACATTTTTTTAGTCACAATCGTCATCATCATTATTATTCTTACCAAAAAATGAAGAAAGAAAACTAAATTGGTCCCTGACAATGAGAGAAACCACCACAAAAGGGGAGAGGTGACCCCTGATTAATACAGATCTAGAAGAAAAGAGACTTGAGTCAGGGAAATCGTGTTGGGAGGCTCTTGACTTAGTTCAGGTGGAAGACGATGAGGGACTGAACCAGACAGTGGGACTAGAAATAAGATTTGGAAATAAGAGATAGTTCATAGGGAAAACTGGATTTAGAAGTCAAAACACAACTAACTCCCGAATTTCAACTCTGTGTGGTTCAGTATTTAACAATGCTCTAAGTTTGGGAGGAAAATGAGTTCAGTTTTAGATATTTTGATATGAGTCGCCTATGAGACATTTTGATGGGAATGACCTGTAGACAACCAGAAATCTAAGGTCTAGCTCTCTGGGGAGAAGGGGGTACTGGTGATGTAGTTTTGTTACATCCATAGAAATGAAAGGGCAGGTAGAGGAAGGAGAGAAGAAGTGAGCACAGAATTATTTAAAGTATTACCTGAAAAGGATTGGCATTAAAAAAAAGACCAAGAGAAAGGTGTCTTGTACATGCAAAAGGAGGAAAGAGCTTCAGGAAGTAAGAGAGGGGTCAGTCTGGACAAAATAGTCCAGAGAGATCGAATCGGATCTGAACAGGTCATGGAATTGGGCAGTTAGGTCATTAGTGATTACAGTATGATAGAACTGAGATGCAATTCAGACTCTAGTGGAATGAAGATGAATTTAGTGAGAAAGTGCATCTACACCATTGTATCAGGAATTTTAGTAATTTTAGTAGTGAAGGGATGCAGTGAATAAAGATGGAAAGACAGACAGACAGATGGGTGTACAGACAGAGTTACAGAGCTGGCTATTGAGGAGGAGCCAGTATTGAAGAAAGATTTTTATCAGAATAGAGGGATGAAGGAATGGAACTTGAGGAGAAGGAGAGATTAATAGGTATAAGAAATGGAGAAGGGGCCAGGTGTGGTGGCACTTGTGTGTAGTCTCAGCCACTAAGGAGGCAGAGGAAGGGGAATTGCTTGAACCCAGGAGGTGGAGGTTGCAGTGAGCCGAGATTGCACCAGTGCATTCCACCCTGGCAGAGCAAGACTCCATCACAAAAAAAAGAAAGAAGGAAAGAAAAGAAAAAGAAATGGAGAGGGGCTGAGCAGAAAATTGATGGTGCAAAATCTTCAATGTGTCCAGAGCACATGGGATTGAGGACATAGGCAAGGCCTTCCTTGGTAAGAAGGAGCAATCTCTTTAACTTAGAGACAAGAGGGAAGGTGTTAAGAATTAGTCCTGGTATCGATGCGAAGGGAAATAGGTCAAGAGTATTTATATCTGATGTCCTTCATTTATCTAAAATATGGGAGGCAAGATCACATTTGCAGGATGAAATACAATCAGCCTTGATTCGGGTGGGGAGACTGTCCATTCATGTAGGAAAGGCTTGTTTTGGATCCATGCTTTCCCTGCCCATATTGAAGAACACCAAAGCAGTTCAATGGAAAGTTCAGTCTGGGGCATACCATTGACCAGAGAGAGCATCATTCAGTCTAGCAACCTTACTTGGCAGATGAGGAAATTGAGCAATTCAGTGACTGGCTCAAGGTTACACAGCTAGTTGGTAACTGAGATTGCACTGAAGTCAGCTTCTCTAACTCTTAATCCATACTTTCAGTGAACAGTCTCAACTGTGCTTTCTGGAGACTTGATGTCACTTAAACCAATATGACATCCTTTTGTATATGTGCCCCCTTGCCTCTTATATACACACATACACCCAAACTCTCTGTCAGTCACCAACCCCACACTCCACCTTCAAACATCCTGATACTTTTCTTGCCTTCTCTGCATAGTGCATCATTTCAGCTTGCAGGCGGAATCGGATTGACCCATTGATGGGCTTTTTCTTGGGGATAAGCCACATTGCAGACAAGCTATCTGGTGAGATTTATGAAAGGAGCCATCATGAGGCTGATGCCATTATAAGGACCAAAGGCATCCACTCCATGATGTTGCCACAACTCAAAGGCAGAGTTGAACTAGACGTTCCCTGGAGTGTACTCCTACGGTTGTCAAATGAACCTCCTAGATGACTGTCTTACATTTATGTTTAAAGTAACTTATGGAAATGCTTAATTCACCAAAAGAGATACGTTGGCCAGGCGCGGTGGCTCAAGCCTGTAATCCCAGCACTTTGGGAGGCCGAGGCGGGTGGATCATGAGGTCAAGAGATCGAGACCATCCTGGTCAACATGGTGAAACCCCGTCTCTACTAAAAATACAAAAAAAATAATTAGCTGGGCATGGTGGCGTGTGCCTGTAATCCCAGCTACTCAGGAGGCTGAGGCAGGAGAATTGCCTGAACCCAGGAGGCGGAGGTTGCGGTGAGCCGAGATCGCGCCATTGCACTCCAGCCTGGGTAACAAGAGCGAAACTCCGTCTCAAAAAAAAAAAAAGAGAGAGATACGTTGGAAATACATGAAGTAGAATAGTTGCATCAGTTCTTAGGGTACGTGAATTCTCACATTCCAAAATGAGTCAATACATGCGAACTACAAATGTTTTAGTTATGTATAAATACAACATTAGTTTCCCTGTCCACATTTCAGCATGGATTTTTGTTGTTCTTGTTGATTTAAAAATGTTAATATCTATGAAAGAGATGCTCATGAGCCATAAGCGAATTTGTCTCAGAGTACTTATTTTGGATTGCTGTGTTAGTGCTATGTGCTGGGAATAAAACCCCATATATCTAGCTTTTTCTTTTCACTACTGAAATAGATGTTAGGATATCTGAGTAGTCTCTGCCCTTTACATAATGCACTAAATACAATGCTCATGGACACCCTTTCCTTCTCTCATTTGATTTCGAGATACGAAGAATAAATGAGATGCTCACTTGGGTTTCGCTGTCTTTTATAAAATCTACCCTATTCTGGAGTGAATGGGTGGGAAGCACAGGAGGCAGCCTTCGTGGGAGCAACTACCCTTCCCAAGTGTCTCATCCTCGCTCCTCTGTCATCCCCAGGCGATGTGCCTTCATTTGTGTGTGTAGATTTATAGTTTATCTTTATCTATGGCTTCATCTGTAGGTAGCTATTATAGCTGCCTCGCCTGGATATTGTTTGGGCCTGATAGATCTGTCTGTAGTTCATCAAAGGGGAGACGAGTGCCTAAAAGCCACTGGGTCCAGCTGAGGATGAAATACGAGCCATCAGCCTTGATAATGGCTGTAAAATTTCATAATTACACGGCCTTTATTACATTGCATAATGATCCTGAAGCAGTATGGAACAATTAATTAAGATTTTCAACCGTGGCTCTTTCAGAAATTAAAAGGTGCTAGTAGCTGAGAAATGGGGATCCGTCTTCTCCTAAAAGCATTAGGGATGCTTAGGAAATACTTTCCAATGCACTTTTATTTTTTGTTAAGAGGAGCATCCCCTAGTCAGGGAGCACACGTTAGTATACCATGCCTATTTTCAAGTTTTTATTTCAACTTCAAAACTGATGCTTTAAAAGGAATGGGAGTAAAAGAGACTGCTAAGGATCTCTAGAACTCACCGACTTCCCTTTTCTTTTCTTTGAAAAATTCTATTCAGCCTCCTGCTGTAGCCATTTATCACATTTATGGTTGTTCATCTCTACACATTAAATAAATGCAGGCTCTGAGATAGGGGGTCAGTTAACTGCCTACTATAGTATACTGACCAAGGAGTTTTTCTTATATACTCTCTCATATCTTGAGGCATTAAAATTCTTTCAAGATCTCTACAGTTTTGACAGCCATCCCCAAAGGAAGACTTTACCGTTTTCATTTATTATCCTGCAAATGCAGCATGTCACATCTAATATATACCTTTTATTTTTTTTTTCATAATCTCATCTTCACACCCCATAAAGAGTAATTAAATTTGGTGAGGGCCTGTAGGAGCCACTAGGAATTTGCTACATTCAAATAATAATGGAAACTAAAGTATATAGTATTTATACACGCAGATGTGCATTTACATTTACACATACAAATTATAATTCATCCTCAACTTTATTTTCTATGTTAAGGAAATTATAGTTGAGCTAGTCAGGCACAATAAAATGCTAAAGAAAAGATAGTGAAAACAAGTCCAATATTGTTATTGTAATTATTCTAAGCCGTATCCCAAGCTTTCATCCATGTACTCGGTAAGAAATAGATATACTTCCAGGAAACATCATCCATGGTATTGTAAATTTAAACCAGAGAATATAAAAAAAAGAAACTCCCCAACCTCGTTGTGATTTACACATAACTCCTGGATATTTGTTCCCGTCAAGTATTATTGTTTTTAAATTGACAATCATCATATAATGTTTTACGGATCTAAATATTTCATGGCAGACTAAAACTTCCCTTGGGCCTCCCCAATAATAAACTTTCAGCAGGAAATTTAGGAAGGATTATGTGCTTCAAGGAGGAGCTGGTGCTCAGAGTGAATTCTCTTGTTGAGGCATTTAGTCCCTTAATAGGAATTTTCTGATCTGCTGTCATTCTTGTTCACACACCGAGTGTCACTGCTTCTAAAACACTTGTCATTCTTTAATGGAAACAAAATAGTCATTGCAGCCAGAGCCGCAATGTCATTCCACTACCCCTTGCTGCGTCGGCAATAGTGAAAATGACAGAGCGGCTCTCAGTAGGGGTAATTAAAATGTAAATATTGATATTTTATTATTTGAAATTACTTTCCAGTGCGGCATTTAATATCTCTCCATCTGTGCGGCTCTGTTTAGCGGTCACTTTAGTGCAGCTCTGGGATACCAAGCAGCGGCTTGATCCCCGTTATGTCAAAATGCTTGTTGCTGCTTAATTTTGATATCTAATTAAGTGGAAAAGTACAGTCCACACTGTAATCCATGGCATCTTAACCAGCTGCTTGGGTATATTTAGAATTAATCTCCACTATGGAATCATCCTAATGTATGCAATTAAGAGTCTGCCGATGGCTAATTAGGTGTATTAGAATCAGGCAGCTTTTTTTTTCTCTCTTTTTTTTCCCCCTTTCATTTTGGACGGTTGCAGACAGAAGAGCCTGCCTCCAGAGGTAGTCTTCGTGCTACTCAAATCTAGTTAGGAATTGGGGCAATTTCCGAATATGGGAACCTTTGTATTTTCCTTCACATGTTTCCTTGAATCAACCTGAACTAAAAACTTCTAGGATTTCCTGGTTTTTTTTGTGTGTGTGTGTGCGGTTTCAGTGACATGAAAGGAAATGGTCACGGCCTAGGAGAGAGGTGGGATACAAAGGTAAACGCACTCTCCCACAGATCAAAGCGGGAAGGCTGCAAGGCACTGCTGTGGGTGCTCTTGTTCATTTGGGGAGAAGAATTATAGCATGAGAGCTTTTAACTGCAGCTACATTTGCCTCCTCCAGTCTACTTGTGAATGGAGGATCTTCTCAGAAAGAATTATAAGAGGCACAGGTTTGGTTTGTATATCACATATCCATAGTAAATATATATGACCAGCAGCCTTTCACCACTGATAACAATTCTGCATTCGTGTGGTTGAGGAATTCTGAGAGCTGTGTTGTGTGATGTTTTTGTTTTGGTTTCATTTTAACTTGGCCAGTTATCCAAACGGGGGATAGTGTAGAGAAGAAGAAGGGAGGGCTGAGAGGAATCGAAGGGGTTGCCTCAATTGTCAATGAGAAGAAAACTGGTCGCCTCCCCAGTGGAACGTATGCCAAGCCATAATGACTTAGCTCTGCTTGAGCCAGCAAACACCAGCCGTGAACTTGGGAGTAAATATTCGCAAACAGATCTTCATTAGCCACAGAGAAAAACAGTGTGGGAGCCTGACTTTAAACCAAACTCTCAGAGCTAGAAATTCAGATGAGCTGTTTTTCCATGCTGTCCAGAACACAAATTATGCCTAGGTCTTCAAGCATCAGTAGTGAGGATTTCTAATATTATTTGAATGTAGAGTTTCAGGGTCAGCGTGCTATAATTTCATATCTGTGACATGCATCTCATGGATAACATATTTCTTCTACGTTCTTTCATGAATACATATGGCACTTTGTTTTTAATGGCCTATGCTGTAAATCCTTTAACTTCCATTTATGCAGAAGACCTCCTGATTTTTTTTTTTTTGTCTGCCTCTCCTCCTCCTAGGGCATATGTTAGAGACACTGAGTTATTGTTTCTTTCTATTTTAGGAAAATTGAGAAAAGCACACCTAAAAGATTTTCGTTTTTTTCTGCTTTACTTATAACTAGTAAAAATAAGACAAGGAGAGATAACAGTGTTAACTCCACAAACACTAAGTCTATGGTAATTATTGTTTTTATTGGAATTTGTATTTCTATATCAAGGGGCAAATTAGGTAACTCTGAAAGGATGTGAAGGTATATTTTTAAAGGCCATGTAGAGATTACACATGATTTGTCTTTTAGAGATCCCAGATAGAGTTGATTCTTGGTCATTTCAGTTCAAGTACACAAGACGATTACAACTTTCTTTTGTATGTGGAAGCTTAACATTTTCAAATTTTTAGATTAACTCAGATGAAATGAACCAGGTTCTCACAATGCCTATGTCATTCTGTGCCTTAATGTGTGTGGGTGTGACCTTCACAATGATACACAAAGATCTGTTTGACAAGATACCCTGAGCCTTAAAGTCAGCAACTCTTCCTTCATTAATGCAAGTGGTATTAGGAGAAACTTTGAGTGTTCATCTTACTTGAATAGGCAGTGTTTAATCCAAAATCAGACTGGGGTGTATTGAGCACTTCTCTCTTCTTCTAATTTTGTCTTGTGTACTACATCAGTAAAGATAGATAGATAGATAATAGGTAGACCTTAATATATCTATAGTTTAATGTCTAACTCACTACAGCTTATTTCTAATTTATTCATTGTTTAGAATGTGCTTTTTAAAAGGCTCTTAGAATATTAGACTCTAATGTTGGATTACAAATAACAGAAATGAAGCAGCCATAGCAGTTACTATTATTGTGTGTGTGTGTGTGTGTGTGTGTGTGTGTGTGTGTATGTATGTGATGGTGTCTTGTTCTGTTACCCAGGCTGGAGTGCAGTGGTGCAATCTCAGCTCACTGCAACCTCTGCCTCCTGTGTTCAAACGATCCTCCTGCCTCAGCCTCCTGAGTAGCTGGGACTATAGACATATGCCACCATGCCCAGCTAATTTTTAAAACATATTTAATAGAGACAGGGATTTACCGTGTTGGCCAGGCTGGTCTCAAGCTCCTGACCTCAAGTGATCTGCCTGTGTTGGCTTCCCAAAGTGCTGGGATTACAGACATGAGCCACCACGCCTGACCAACTAAGTCACTAGTTATAAATTCCCTTTAATTGTGGGATATCCCCCAAAAAAGCAGTTCTTTAAAAATATTGTTAACTTCATGTGTGGCTAATGAAAATTCATAAAAATTTTATATTTGAAATATATTTTTGGGTTACAAATAGAAAGGAAAAAAGTAGAAAGGAAGGTGGAAGTGCCAATCATTTGTTATTTTAAACGAGTAAACCAAAAATTACAGTTGGGATTGCCTCCCTGACAGTTTTAAAGAGTTTTAGAGGCCGGGCATGGTGGCACACGCCTGTAATCCCAGCACTTTGGGAGGCTGAGGTGGGTGGATCACCTGAGGTCAAGAGATGGAGACCATCCTGGTCAACATGGTGAAACCCCGTCTCTACTAAAAATACAAAAAAAAAAAAAATTAGCTGGGCATAGTGGCGCATGCCTGTAATCCCAGCTACTCAGGAGACTGAGAGGGGAATTGCCTGAACCCAGGAGGCGGAGGTTGTGGTGAGGTGAGATCGCGCCATTGCACTCCAACCTGGGTAACAAGAGTGAAACTCCATCTCAAAAAAAAATAAAAAAGAGTTTTAGAGACATGCCGATCTCTTTCTGAAGCCCGACAAATGACATGCTCTATCAATAACATATTGGTTAGTTTATTAAAATTTTGCATGACTGAAAAAAGTATATTTTTGACCCTAAAAATTACATTCACCAAATTCATCTGCTTGTGTTTCTCCTCATCTCTCTATTTTAAATGAAAAATTATAACCTTCAACAGATATAATTTTCTCATGAATCCAAACTCTTAGCTAACAGTCAATGGAAAAACAAAGTTTTTCCAAAATAATATCCTGGTTCTGACCTATTAAAAAATATTTTTGGTTCCTGCTTCCTTTCCTCAAGGTCCTACCTGATTTCTTTCAGATTTAAATAGATTCTATTTGACTTGCCCAGATTATTTGCATAGAGCTATCTATAGTTACACTGGTTCCCACAGCAGATAGAAACGGTCCCTCTTCAAAATTATTATGTAAGAATGGACACACAAACTAGTTTGATAAACCCCAAACATGTCTAAATGGCATTTAGACTGCATTAACACCTGGGTGTACAGACACAGTGAAAGGACATAACAGACAAGAACCCTCTTTGCTGTTTGTAACTGTCTGATCTGCTGCTTTAAAATAGGAAGGGCTCTTACTCCCTTGGTGTTGCAATGACTGTAGTGTTGCAAGTACTTCTGACAAGTGAGTGTTTACCTAGTGAGGATCCATTGTTCTAGACTGGACTCGGAGGGAGATGCCATATGTTTGCATGTTTATTGCCTTCCCTCCTCTTTGCTGTTTTTGATTTGGAGAGCAGCAGCCCATGATGATAAAAACCCAGGTTTTCTCAATCTTCTTACAACCGTTTTTAGTGTGGAAAATGTTCTCAGGAGAAGCTCTTTCTTGGGCTTGACAAAAATTAGGTTGGAATCACCTAAAAATTTTTGTTAAAAAAGTAGACACACAATATTTTATTCCTGGAAGTAGAAAGAAGCCAAGGGCATTGTTTTCATCTACGACTTGACTAGGTTAGTATTTCAGAGGTTTAAAATCCAAGCTACAGAATACAAATGTGTATATTGTCAAAATAATTATACAACTAGGATAGGTAGAGAAATTAATGACAGTACTTATAAATAACAAAAAAGTAATTGTGACATTTTCATGAAGTCTATTGTGAAGGGTTACTTCATATGTAAGAGAAGCAGCTAGCCCATATGGTTGAAACAATCAACTTTACTTATAAATTAAAGAGGACTTGGCTGAGGTTAATAAATTTAGGCAGGACTTTGTCAGAGTCTAAGTGGCTCCAAATAAAAATCCTATATACTGTATAGGCACTTATAAGCAATGAGCTTTACACAAAATCAGTACCTTAATGAACATTCCTTGAATTAATGAAAGAGCATTAGGCACCACTTTTTGTTAAATGCTGATATGTTTTCTGTAGGGGAGGGATCTGGTTTCTGGAATGGCCTTTTCTTTCCTAACCTCTCATCTTTTTGAAAGCCAGTCAATGAGCTGTTGAGGAATTATCTATTCATTCATTTAGCACATATTTACTGAGTGCCTGCTATGTGACAGGCACAGCTTGAGGAGGTGGAGATATAGCAGGAAGCAAATCAGAGATCTCCACCCTGAAGAGCTTATCTAGAACAAGGCAAACCACCGTCCAGAGGATAGAGATCTACCCATCAAGGAGCAGACCTTCACATCTACTCCCATACTTCAGGGGTCACTTACACTCAGCTCTGTGTCTCCTGCTTATGCCTTCACTTTCATCTTCACTCTTATATCTTAAAAGTGCCCTTAGATGCTACCCAGTGACAATGATCATGGCAATGAGAATGGAAAAAAGTGTGTGTATCTGAGAATGATTTCACAAGTATAAAAGAAAAACTTGGTGATAGATCAATGAAGGGCCAAGCGTGAGGTGGCAGGTGGATGGCAGTGCTTAGGGAAATAATAGAGCTATGGACTTTGACATTAGGATTAGGAAAATTAGCTCACTTCACATGTTAGGCCATCCACAGAGGAGTTATAGGGAAAGATTTTTTAGGAAATATGGCAGGAAAGGAAAAAGGAACAAACAGTGAAAGAAAGCATATATTCTGCTAGAGTTTCCGTTTTATCTTGTAGGAGATATGGAAACGAAGAAAGCATTTTGATCAGTGGATGACATAGGTTTCATATTTTAAATATTGCCTGACTAGCCCTGGGTAGGATGGAAGTAAGCAATGCCAGATATAAAAGGATTTTGGTAAGGAGGCTGTTAAAATTTACCCTGAAAAGATGATGAATGCCTAACCAAAATTGAGGTAGGGGGAGGAGAGAAAGTGATGGATGTGGACACATTTAGGAGGATGTGTACAACCAAGCACCAATCTCTCCTTTTCTGCATAGACATGTACTTGGATCCATCCTTACAATACTTTTTTTTGGTTGTTATGGTGTTATCCATTTTTACTGTGCTATAAAATCTTAGGTGACAAGGATTACATCATATTCATTTTGCATATTCCAATGGTACTGAGCATAGGGCTTCACTTAATGCTCTAAATATTAGTTAATTTGAATTTTGTTACAGTAGAACCATTGGAAGCCTAGTAATTTAGAGTTGGCATACAGCTTCAGAAATACTTTTTCTATTTTCTAATTTTACAGATGAAAGCAGGAACAAGCAAAGTTGAGTCATTCCTCAGAGTCCCACAGTTCCTTGGTGGCAGGGGTGGCACCCAATTCTAGGTCTGTTTACTCCCAGTCCATGGCCTTTGTTTGAGGTGCTCACCATTACCCAGACAGCCTTGTGCTTCGTGAAAGTAACTCTGTTTGTTATACTGAATTAGAAACTATTGGAACTGGAAGATTCATTAGCAGTATGTAGTCTACAGTTTGCAATGGACAGTTAAGGTCACCTGTGGGTCTGTATTAGTTTGCTAAGGCTGCTAAAACAAAATACCAAAGACAGGGTGGATTGAACCACAAAAATTAATTGGCTCACAGCTCTGGAGATTGGAAACCCAAGAGCAGGTGGCAGGAGGTTTGGGTTTCTTCTGTAGGCGAATCTGTTCCATGCTTCTCTCCTGTCTCTCCTAGCTTCTGGTTGCTTCCAGAATCCCTTGGCTTGTAGGTGGTATTCTCCCTGTGTCCTGATATCATCTTCCCTCTGCACATGTCCATCTCTGTGTCCAAATATCCCCTTTTTATGAAGATACAGTCATATTACATTAGGGCCCACCTTAATGACCTCATCTTAATGTGATCATCTACAAAGACCCTGTTTCCAAATAAGGTCATGTTCCCAGGTCCTGGAGGTCAGGACTCTAACATCTTCTGGTTGGGATGGCCAAGTCTGCTCATCACAGGGGCTAAGTTAATACCAATAGTTGTAGTCAGGTCTCTAGACCTCAAAGTCATAGTTCCCCTCTCTATCCTTTCCCCTCAGGTGTCACTTCATGTCTATAAACTTTATCTGATGGGTATTTGTTGCTAAATGTTTTCCACAGACTCTTTAAAGACTTGTGGAAATGTCTGTCAGCCTTCTCCAAAGTCCAAGATAGCATGTGTATGTGTTTATTTTGGAGGCTTGATTTTTAAACTATTAGACCAAATTTGATGTGGACCCGTGGGAATTTCCTAAAGAGGATAATGTTTGCATATCTGATTCCCAAGTGGGACTAGTTTTCTATGGATATTGCTTGGCCTGGTTCTACCAGTGCATCAGTAAAGCAAGTCGGATTCAAGCATAGATCCTTTTTCTTTCAGATCAGAAGTGTGGCTTCCAAATGGTGTTTTTCCCTATTTGGTATCCATCTAATCCCAAAGTGAGACTGAAAATGCCATTTTAAAAAATATTTTTAGAGCCCTATATTATACGGCATTGCTTTTTTTTTTCTTGATGGTCAAACAAATTTCAGTCACATCAAAAAGGAGAGCTTTCCAGGCAGAACTTATTTTCAACTAGTAAAAAATAAAGGTTGTGGGAAAAGAAAGCCATTAGATTTCCCTCTTTAAGGCAGCTCACCCTATGCTTCCCTCCATGTTCCCCAACCATTTTTCTTTCTTCTTGGCGTAGTTGAAAGGTCAGAAGAAGTAAAGTTGAGGTCAAGTAAGAGGGAGTTTGGGAAAAGCTAAGGGAATTATTTCAGATCCTCTCCAGTCATACAGAAGAAGTAGATAAGTAAGGGCAAGTAAGGACTTCCAAAGAGGAGCTACACACTCCATGTAGATGTCTTTACATTCTTATTAGGCATTCATCGGCCCTGTCTCTAGTACTTTTAAAGTAGGTTGGCAGTTGTTAAAAAAACCACCCACTCACAGAAACAAAACAAAACAAAACAAAAACTCTTGTCATCATTTTGAATTTTTCCTGTATTGCCACTTGTAATATTTTTCTCTTAGCTGCTATTATATTTCAAATTTTTCTAGCAAGCTGGACTGGAAAACCAGGAATAATTGCAAAAGCAAGCATTACACCACTGCTATGGGGGCATGTTTTCCATTTCTGTTCCTGTGATTGGGCTAATTGCAAACTCATTTGGTTGTTTATATAATCAGCATGAATGGTCAGTGGTCAATTGCACCCGTAAATTCAGTCAACAGTGATAATTCTGTTTTGGACTGGTAGGTATTGCCTTTGCATTTCTGTTCTCCTCTCCTTTAATTTCTCACAACTACTTAGATCATTCGCTCACTTGCATAGAAGGTGGTCAATTCTGCCCTTATATATAAAAGGCAGAATTGTATTAAAACTTCAGTCCTGCCTTTTAGATTTTAGGAATCTGTACTTGTCTTGTTAAACCACTATTTAAAAATAATAGTTCCATAAAATTTATGGGAAACCTACTTAAAGTATAGAAACAGAGCACAAGAAACAGATTTCTTATGGAATCAACAAATGTTGAAACAAATGATTAGTTAGCAAGGGAGCTATTTTCCATTTTTGACAATTATTCTTACATGTGATTGTGTCGAAATTAGTGAAATCTGAATCATGGTCAGCTCAAAAGAGCAAAGATTCAAAGAATAGTATAGGTATTGTATCTAAAGCTTAAGTACAAACAATATAATTATCATCCCTTTTAAAGAAAAATTTTAAATAAAATGCTTCTGATAGCACCGTGTAGATGTTCCAGCTTTCACTTCAGCAGTTAACCATCTGTAGCTGTTTAACTCTAGCTCCTACTGAGTTCCAGTTTATGAAAAAAAGTGTGTATATATATATATATATATATATATATATCTCCTGTAAGAGACTATATATATAATATACATATAAAGGTTCCAACAAACCCGTGAGCTGTGTGTTTTGTGAATCATAGGATAAAGTGTCTGCCCCATATGTGGAAAGAACATCTGGCTTAAAAATACAAAATAAGGTTATCTCTAACAAGGGTTATGCATCTGTGTGTCTATTGGTAGCTAAGACCAAATGTTAGTGCCACTACTATTCTTTTCTTCTCTGGTTCCTGTAAACATTAGGTTTATTTGTATGGGAGACAAAACAATCTAGCTTATGTCACGTTGCTCAATCAGCTTCTCAAAATGAACTTCGTTTGTGATCTCAGTGAGTCATTATGGCATGATTAAAATTCTAGCATGATATGCTATTTGTTGAAAAATGTTGATTTCTTTGTGGAACAGAAAAACTACAGTTCAAAAACTGTGATCAGGTAAATCAATACCATGATTAACTGATATTAACAGACGCCCTGAAGATTTAAAATGCTTGCTCTCTATTTCAAGAGAGCAGCCGAGAAGAAGATGCCTGGCAGGGGTTAAACCCAAATGCCTGCGCTGCAGCCCATTTCTGTCAACACTTTGTTCAGGAAATAAACATTTATGCTTTCTGAAATGAAAGTGTATTTTTGAAGACTAGCCGTCAGATATTTTTTGCCCTTCACACTTTCAAATGCTTAGCCTTTTTTGTAAGTTGACTGCAAAGTGCATCAGTTTGCCAGGCTAAAAAAAGAGTGCTTGATGAGTGCCCATGGCACCACTGTCAACCTCCGAAGTTTCCAGTAGAAGGCAAGACGGTTGGCACAAAACATGCTTTCTTCAAGCCTTTTACCTCAGGGGTACCTGCCCCTTGAGAAGCTTTTCAATCCTTCCAAATGATGATATTCCCAACTGTCATCCGGTTTATTTGGAGCACACTGCATTGCAGATAAACATGCTATTTAACTGCGGGTCAAGGTAGAGAGTCACTCTGCTAGCAAAATGCCTGAGATACATTAAATGGCACTGACTCTGGGACAGAGATGAAGAGAGATCCGAGTTGTCAGTGATGTGCACGGAATGGGCTGTAGCTGGGGAAGAAAAAATGTGCCATGGTATCAGTGTATTTTAAAAAGCTGTAATACGGCTGAACATCTAAAACTATAACCTGTCACATGCCAAAGATTAAGATCCCGGGATGTACAAAACATGAAGTTCACACGGGACAACTGCAAAGCATATTTTATTTCACTTGGGAAAGAGGTTTCTCTCCAAAGATAGCTAAATATCACAGATGATGAAGACCTCTAACTTGTAGCCCAAGAGCTATAAAATACCGTTAAATGCTTGATAAAAACACAAACAAGTAATTATCATTTGGATATGAGCATGTGTAAGCCAATAGAGCAATTATGTTTTAGGAAAATTTCTTAGACTCAGCTTATTAAAACATGCATTTTCATTTAGGCCTTGTTTATTTAGAATTTAATACAGTGCTCAGGTCTATTGATACAAATGTTATTTTATCCATGTGTTTTCATGTATGTGCAATATAGCTAGCACTCCTAAAGGAGAGGTAAAATAATTTTATGGAATTAAGATAAAATCTCTATTATGTATTTGGCCTCCTTAGCAACCAGGTGAACATGACTATCTCCTAACAAGTCTGTCTAACTGCTGCTCAGGCATTTGGGCAGGAGAGTGCTTTGTACTAGCTTCGAGATTTAGGTGGTGTGGTAGGAAAGGGTTAAAATGAGAGACAGCAATTTCTAGACAAAGAAAAAATAGAAGTTCAGACTTTTATTTTTTAAAGCATGGATTGTTCTTTTTCTTGAGGATTTGCCAAAATTATACTTCCTTTAATCAGCTGAAATATACTTGAGGATATCAAGCAAGCAAACTTGTCAAACCGTTTGTGCTAGATCCATCTCTCTCTGCTCTGTGACCAAAAAAAGCCTTTTCTTCACCTTTTTTCCTTATTTCTCTTTATTTCATAGGGAAGCAAAATAAAAAAGTTGTACAGGAAGGACACACACACACACACACACACACACACACACACACACCCATCAACATAAAACAAATTGCAGGATCAACTTTAAAAATGAAATTTTATTGTTTTTTGCTTAATTAAACCCCAAAGAAATGTGTGACACGTTGTTATAGCTGGAACATTGTTAATTTGTAAATCACGGGGACAAAGGGGGCCGGGTGCAACTTTAAAGTTTCCGTGCACGTAAATGTCGATAGCGTGCCTTCTCCATCATCAGCACTAAATTCACATTGATGCCTCTTTTCTTCTCCGTATTGATCCTTCCATGAGAACGTAGATTTGTATCTGTTAATTAATGCGTCCTGAAACAGCGTTTGTATTAATCAGGCAGATAAGAAAAATTGGATGCCTGCACCCCCCTGACAGCCGTAAAAGTGCTGGCCCTGATAAAATCGTGGATGGACCTCAATAAAAAAGTTCCTCCTTCCACTCAATAAACTAATCATCCTGCTTTTAATTATTCGGCAGAAAGATGTGTGGAGATTGGAGAATGTGTAAATCTATTTACTAACAGCAGTGTCTGGGAGGGAGAATAGGGCTGTCACAGGAAGGTGCTGCAGGCTACACGCTCTGTCCATCTGCTGCTGCAGAAAAACTGCGGCTTGGGAGCACGAAAAGGAAGGAGAAAACTCTGGCAAATTGAAAAGATGCATTCCTTTTTTTGCTCATCACTTTCTCGATGATTTTTTGGTCGTTTAATTGACATAAGAAATTCCTATTTAGTATGTTTTCTTGAGGTGGATATTTGGATTTCCATTTCACCTTTTTTTCTTGGAAGGGGATAGAAAACAGAGCAGTGTGGTTTTCTGTTTGTTTATTGTGAATATAACATTGCTAAAATTAAAAGCACCTGGAGCCAAGCCTATTCAGGTTAAAGAATTTGTTTTCTCTGTTGAATTGGTGTTTAAAATGTTATCCTCTATTATATCTCTAAGAGGATATTTATTAATTTAACCCCAAATGCAATGACAAAAACAGAATAAGAAAAGACTTACACAGCCAGTCCAAAAGAAATCCTGTCACATAACGAGTAAGCACCTTAATAAACAATGAAAGAAATGCATTTTTTAAATATGCCCTTAAGAAAAGACTCCCTTAAGAAAAGGTTGACTCATCCCTTCTGATGATTTTATTAAGCGCTTATAATTAATGGTACCAAATGGGAAACCACTAATTTTCACCAATAGGTCAGGAAATCATTTCCTTTTCTTCCGTGCTGCAGTTTCTAGTATCATATGGGATATGCACAATTTGATATGAATGAAAAGGACAGCAACAGTGACCATAAGCAGCCGCCTAAAAAGGTTGGGCGTCAGTGGGTATTTATGATGTGGGTAATAATGTCTAGAAAGGGAGCAAAAATAGATTTCTTAAGTTGCATTATTAAAAATGATCCTCCTTTTCTGTAGAATTACTTGTGGCAGGACCTTAAATGATGGTACCACTCTCCTCAGAAACCATGGGGTGGGGGGGTTACCCTTAGAAGTCTTAGGTATATACTTGGAAATAAAAGTGAAGTTTTAAGAAGTATTTGCTTTTTAGGACTTGGGAAAAGCATCTGATCATCAGGTATCTTCAGTTTAGAATACAGATCTAGTCTCTCTGACATATAAATATATATCTTCACTCCGAAGTAGCCTCAATTGTACTGCTTCATGTTTCTCTATTGAACATTTTTTAAAATTTCTTTGCGTATGTTTTCTCCAGCTCAGAAGGGACTTTAAATGTGCATGTGTGAATGCATCCCAGATTTGCAGAAAAGAATTGATCAGCTAGATAAGTCAGATAAAAATAACATATTAATAATACAGCACTTAATGAATTGCATGTTAAACTTAATGTTTAGGTAGGTGATATTTTATATTTCCCAAATGCAAAATTTAAGATACAAGTTAATTTGTCTTGCTCAGGGTGACAGAGCCAGTAGCTAATTGGAGCCAATATTTACATTCAGAATCTGACTCCTTTGCACCAAACCCTGCTACCTTTATTTATATTTAATTTTTTAAATATCTGGATCTTAATACCAATAGTGAATGGGGCTTTTCTGTTTTGCGAGAAGGCCAGGTTGCTAAATATTCCACTTTCTTTTATGCCAGTTATCACTAATTTTAAAGGAAATTCATGTTAAATATCAGTGTGGGGAAATATCCAATCAAGAAAGCTCCCCTAGTTGTAACTCATTATCCATTGTGCTTGTAACTATTAATATCATACAGAAATGTGTCCATGGTATGCTGAGCTCTGTGGCCTAAATTGTTTGTTTACCTTTGTTTTTTAGCTTTTTTTTTTTAACTTTCATTCTGTTTATCAATAGCAGTTTTTAGAGATGAGATAGATGATTTGCTGTAAGATGTTCCTGAAGACTTCAATCAGAAATCAAGTAAAAAAATTGCATGGTATTTTCTTCTCAAATGAAAGAAAACTACATCTCTATTATATTCCCCTAAGCTGTGTCTATAAAACTTATAGAAAATGCCCACAAATTGAAAAAGCTGGTTTGTGACTTTCACTTTGCTGTTTGCAAAGTGATCCAGGGAAAATTTTAAGAGCTTCTAATCAAAGCTCAGCATAATTTTGAGCAGTGATGCAGAAGCTGGCTACCATATGAAACTAATGTTGCATTATGAAATTATGGCTTTAAAGTAACTTGATCTGCCCATTTTTCCATGCAGGCTTCTCCACGCTGTCCCTGGCGGACCAGATGAGCCTTCTGCAGAGTGCTTGGATGGAAATTTTGATCCTTGGTGTCGTATACCGATCTCTTTCCTTTGAGGATGAACTTGTCTATGCAGACGATTATATAATGGACGAAGACCAGTCCAAATTAGCAGGCCTTCTTGATTTAAATAATGCTATCCTGCAGCTGGTAAAGAAATACAAGAGCATGAAGCTGGAGAAAGAAGAATTTGTCACCCTCAAAGCTATAGCTCTTGCTAATTCAGGTTGGCATATCGACATGGTCATTGTTCTATTTTATTACATGTCAGTTTTATCCCTCTCCTTAACTTCTTTAGGGGTTTTCTAGACCTCGTTTGTAAATTTTGTGTGAGTCAGCAAAATTATAATCAGTATCACTTTCTAGCAGAAAGTTAGAAATAGGAAAATATACTTAAAAGGGATTAGTTTCATTTGACTTGCTTATTGAATGCTTTGAAACTTTTATCAACTAATGCATCTACTAATTTGAATCATAGCAAAGCAAAGGCTCCTGTAGGAATAGTATAAATGGACACTCCCGGAACAAAATTAGCTCCATTGTCTTTTACACATAAGTTAAAACAAGGGAATTGGTACACACAAACCATTTTTCCTTCAAAAACACAAATTATGCAATTGGGAAAATATATTTCGTATTGCTTTGAGTTTGGGTTATCAAAGATTACTATTTTCTTACATTCCGGAGTTCTTTAGAAGTCAAATTCTGCCACTGCAGTAAGGGTTAAAAATTACGGGAATAACTGTTCTGTACATTTGAACTGAAAGGTGCTAAAATAGAGAGCAAACTCTGATGAGTAAAAATCGTTGGTGCTTTGCTGTTTTCCCTTTGTGCCTCTCTTAATGCTTTATTATGGTCTTAAGTCTCTTTTAGCATTTGCATAAAGTTCAGGATAGATCCCTCCTTAATGACGTGCCGATCATTAGATACCTGTGTGTCAATAACATGCTCTGATGCTATGTACCATTGACAGTCACACCGTGCCCCTCCACCTGCTTTTGTTTTGACCCTATCTTTGAACTTTATCTTGGTTGCCGGCCAGTAGTTTTCCCTTTAATTACAAGAAGGAAACTGTCAATAAAATCTGTTAAATGGGATGCAATGAGTGGCTTGAATGGGCGGACGGCTATTTGTTCAAATTCTGCAGCATTCAAGGTATTGACAGTTTGTTTTCTGGGGCCATATGTGACGATCAATCTCAGGCTGGGCTCAGCCGCGCTGAAAAATGAAAAACCAGATTGCTTTTGCTTACTTGTGGATGACGACTTTGTGATTTGGCGCGGTCCTAGTGAGATGAGACCTTCTGCCCAAATTGCCCCCATGAGAGCCAGGGACGCGTGACTGTTTTTAGAAATAATTTTTAATTGATTTTGTAATTAACAGTTCATCTACAATATTGATGCATGAATCCTTGGACTGATAGGAGGGAAATTATTTTCAACAATGAAGTTGTACTTTCCTATTTGTCTTCGTAATGGAGTTTAGCATTTCACAGTTTTAATTGTGAATATAACCCTCTTCCTCACACCGTGCACTCTTCTTCTACTCTCCCTTGAAATTATAAATTATGATTCCCTATGACAAATGACATTGTTATTATAAACCCTGAAGAACCCCCTGCCCTCCCTTTCTCCAGAAGATCAAAGTGAGAAATTTTCTGAGGATTTATTAGTTTGTATGGACTTCACTTTATAGCATCTCTCAAAATTAGATGCAATGTTTTATAACAGTGGTTTTGGGAAGAATTTTTTCTTGGCAATCTTTAAACAATTCTAATTTAAAACATTTACTTGGTTAATTGTTTTTAAAATGTACTAAACCTGTGTTATATCTATCTTTAATGTTTCAAATTGCTTTTTAAAATTATTAACCATGAATGCTGAGCAATGCTAAAACTTTATCAACAAAATTGCTAAAATTGTATGATCTTAGATGTTAGATGTATACTTTATGGCTAAGTATTATACTTTAGAGTACACAATTAATTAGTAGCAGCATTTCTGTCTCTGTTGCTTAAAAGTATAAGCATTAATATTTCTGATAGATAAATGTCCTAATCCACATATTCTGCTTCTGGGAGAGGAAGGGACTACCTCACAGCAGTGACTGATGATTAGAACGCCATTAAAGAACTGGGTCATTTACTTTTCATGTCTAAAGTCAGAGATAGACAACAAGCTCTCCGCTTTTCTCTTACCATGGTAGCTGAGTAGCATTGCTGCTTTTCAAAAAATGTCTGTCCCAAAATGTTCTTACAGGTGATTCCATCGTTCATTTAGCCCCTCAATACCAAGAAAAATCAATTGAATCAGAGTTCATACTAAAGAATAACTGATTAAGTGCTCTAAGTACCATTTTAATTTCTAAATTGTGCCACTTCTACTGTGTTGTGTAATTATGGCCTTTTCTTTGCCCATCTAACCTGAGAGCCCCATCATTTTAGTTTGGGGCAAACAATTCAAAGTAATTTTCTCTGATACTATTAATATGTTATTTATTCCATTTCTGACTGTTATTTGGAGCACAGCAATAAAGTTGTAGATCCAATATTGAATGTAGATTGAACTTGCTTAGATCCAATGTGGTTTTCTTAAACTGCCCATACACATATCATAATACTCTAGACACCCTAAATGGCTTCTGATTTTTTGTGGTTTCTCTCTCTCTCCTCTCTCTCTCTCTCTCTCTCTCTCTCTCTCTGTGTGTGTGTGTGTGTGTGTGTGTGTGTGTGTGTGTGTGTGTGTGTGTGTTTAGGAATTCCAGATTAACATAAGTAACTTTTAGTGCAAAAAAGAAAATCTATTTCAGTGTAATTTACATAGATATCCTAGCTTTTCCTGCATGGATGTAGATGATAATAACCATTGTCTCCTTTATCTTAATTTTACCTTATTTTAAACATCTGTCTTTATTCAATAATTTTATAAATGTTGTGCTTATGCTTGGAAAACAGACATTTGGCTTCCTGATAATGGCTGTCATATTTTTTTTAGCTTTGTTTCTGTCATAAGTGAATTCAGGAATACTTGTAACACCAGAACATCACTGGAAATGCTATCTTCATGTATATGACTGAAACAACAATGTGTCATGAACTATTATAATTCTGAAGTTTTCATGCTCAAATATTTGAAAACGTTAAATAATAGTTCCAATTACTTTTGACGATTAGAAACTCACAGGCTTATTTAAGCCATGTATTCTCTTATTTTTGAGTATTAACAAGCTCTTGGGTAATTATTGCATCCCTGATGATTGATGATATATCTCTGTGGGATGGAAAACTCTATGTCACAATATTGTAATTCTTAGGACCCAGTTTTTTCATGCATATAACAAGAGGTTTGACTAATATTAAATTATTTCCAATTCTGGAATTATATGATTCTGTAAGTAATTTCATCTCTGTATTAGAAAATATAGTAAAATATTTCTATAAGCACCTAGGTAAGATTATATGAGACTTATTTCTCTTGATTGGATCTCTTGATTCTTTTATGTTAAGAATTTGTTTGAGAATATATACTGTGAGATTAAAAGCAGTTAAAACTAATTAATAAATCACTTTAGTCTGACCATTCTCTGTTGCTCAGGTCATAAGACCTTCAATCCCCAAAGCAGCCACTCATATCCCAGCCTTTGTCACCCCTGCCCTATCCCAACCTGAAGCCCAGTGACCCAATCCATTCAAGAATAAGCATGTTTCGAGTTTTATTACTTCTACACATTATTTCCAGAATAATAGCACCTATTGATATTAAGCTACAAGTAATGATTTGGTTATCAATTTAAAATCATAAATAATAACCTCATGACGGCATTCTGTTCTTAAGGACAAATGGTTATGTATGCAGAGTTGTATAATTAATTCCAAGGTATAGAAAGTTTATGATTGCTGTAGGATACTGGAATGGGCAGCATATTTAATTAGGATATTTGGACCCTCAATATAGGTTTGGCTTAGTGTGTTTTTTATCATCGCTATTAGGGAAGCCTTTTTAGATATTGTTTTTGTAACAACCACCCAATGAAATAGTAATATCATCTGTTTAGGACATATATACACACATACATACATATACACATGTGTATACACACATACATATACACACATATATACATATGTATACACACATTTATGCATATATACACATCGTGCCTAAAAAGAGGAATGTTTTCTACTCTCTAATTCCAAATTTTACCTCCTTTGGGAGTACATGGCCTAAATATGTAACTCTTTTCTCATCTGCAAAATAAGGCAGGTGAATTAAATAATGTCTAATATCCCTTAAATAGCCTAAACATTTTAGATTACTTCTTTAAGTAAAGGTGGCCAGTTTGGTTTGATACATGTATATATAAATGCATATGTGTGTGTTGTGTGGGTTGTGTGTGTGTGTGTGTATGTGTTGTGTGTATGTGTATGTAAAGTAAAACTGGGCCTTAGCCAATTTTACAAAATTTCGATGATTTGTTGATTTGGTGTTCTGGAGATAGTTTTAGCTGCTAATCAAAGGAGTATCCTTTTTCAGAATCTTTCTGTAGACATTTCCTTTTTAAAGCTTCTTCTAGGGACTCTCTTATTTGATTCCACAACATACCTGTGCAGTAGACATGTCCAGCATATATTTACAGGTATGTGAAGAAAGCTGATAATCATGCATGGCTATTATGAGGCAGAAGGTGGGACCTTCTGTCCTTTGCTATCAATAAGCGATTTCTATTCCACAAATAATTATATACATGTTTTTAAAAGGATTAATGCAGAAGATTTTACCCATTACAATTCCCTATCTGGGAGCCTAAATTAGTATTTTCAATTTGATTGAGAATTTCCTGCCCGCTTCTTTTATCTTGCCATCTTCTCGGCATTAGAGGACTATAAAACTACCAGAAAAGTGACAACAGAATTGGACATGAAATGTTTACCAACAAATTGTAACATTTTATGAGAAATGAATATATGTAAGCTTTGTGTGGCAGGTAGGACTTTGCTCCTAATTTTTACCCAGAACAAACCATAAGTAATAGTATTAGGTAAATAAGAAATCAAAATTACAACCTTCCATCTCCTACTTGACTTTTCTTTGATTTTTACTCATTTGCCTTCATTGGGTTATTTTATTTAGAATAATATATTTTGGAAGTGAGCTTTAAAAAATTTAATACAACCCTTAAATTTTAAACGTATTACAGTATTGTAATAATTTTTAGGTAAAAATAAATAAAAGCTGGCTCTTAAATGTTTCATGTTCAGTGGTCGCTCTGTCTTGGCATGGTATAGGAAATATTTGCTGCAAATAGCTTCAGCCTTCCAATATTAACCTGGGTAATATGTGTTTATTACCTGGGCAATAAGCACATAAAATACTCTGCAGTTGCTTATTTCCAGGGGATGATTATAGCATAACATTATTTTTCATCTATATGTTTTAATATAATGAGCTCTCTGTTACAAAAGGTCATTAGCATGGTGCAGATCATCTATGATGTTGTAGAATGTTGAACTATTCACCACCCAAATGGATATCAACATTCACTTGCCCAATACACTGTAATTGTCTTTATGACTTTTAGCAAAATGAGTTAGAAAGCCCCTGGAAAAGTGTTTGGAAAGAGAGAAAAGATTTGGGTGGTGTGGGGGTGTGGGAGAGAGGGAGAGAGAGAGAAAGTGGGGGGGTGCTTTGAGTAATTATAGGAAAATAGAAAAGACCTATTGGGTAAATCCCATTTAACAAAGTAAACATAACACAATTAACAGTAATTTGGGATTTGTAAGGAAAGCCTGAAGGAAAGAAACTACAACCATGACCATGGAGGTTTTCTGTGGTTCATCATTTTATATAAATACAGTCAAAGTGATCTGTGTGGCTAATGTAAATGTTAAAGAAAGCTAGCTTTACAGCCACAGCAGGAAAGGAGGAAAACAGGCCTTCTAAAAAAAACTAAAGGTATCTTAATGGAGAGCTGTGATACTGAAAGTTCTATTATTGTCACCATGGTGAAGCAGAAAAATAAGAATTATTATTACTATTTTCAATATTAAAATCAAAAGATTTCTGGATTGGAACAAACCTAGACATTTTTTTAAATTCAGCTCCCTACTCGATGTCTGAAAAGCTTCCTTGGTATTTCTGCTACCTGTTTCTACAGCCTCCACAAAATTGTGCTTGATTCGTTACTTTCTAGAAGAGACCATTCCATCAGAAATTTCTTTTTATCGATCTCACCATTTTAATGCAAAAGAAAACACACACAAAAATTACACAAAAATATAGACCTTAATGAGTGTATGAGTTTCTTATGCTGCATTAATAAATGACCATAGCTTGATGGCTTGAAATGATGCATATTTATTCCTACAGTTCTGGATGTCAAAAGTCAATCAGTTTCACTAGGCATAAGACAATTTATGGACAGGGTTTCACTCCCTCTGGAGATTCTTGGGAAACATCTGTTTCCAGGCCTTTTCCAGCTCCAAGGGCGGAAGTCCTTGGCTCAGGGCACCTTCCTCCATCTTTAAAGTCAGGAGTGTAGCATTTTACCTCAGTAGTGAAATTGCCACCTTCTTCCTTTGCTTCCAAAGACACTTTTGTTTTCACTGAGGGCCCACCTGAATAATCTAGGATAATCTCCCTTACCAAGATTAACTTAATCACATCTACAAAGTTCATTTTGCCATAGCAGGTGACATTCACAGGTACTAGAGATTAGGACCTGAGTATCATCTTCATGGCCATTTTTCAGCCTGCACAATGAGTATATGGGCAAGATCAAGAATTAAACTTGCAACATAACCCCAGAAAGCCCTTCAGGTGTCTTGTTCCTATCTCAGCCCCTTCCCTTCCCACAAAAGTAATCACTACCTTATCCTGAGTTTTATAGTCATTGCTTCCTTTTACTATAGTTTTTTAAATAAATGTGTATACTTAGTTACTACACTTTAGTCTTGCTCATTTACTCAAAAAATGATGGATGCATTTTTAAGTCTATACTCCAAAGTTCCTTCTTCATTTTATTTTTCTTACAATTTATTAGTTGAAGATGCCAGGGCATTTGACCTACAGGGTTTTCCCACTGTCTGGATTTTGAAGATTATATAGTCTTGGAGAAGTTCATTGTGTTTTTTCTGCCCTTTGCATTTTGTGCAAAGTGGCCACTGGATCCGCAGACTTAATCAGACTCAGGTTTCAGGCCTATGGCACCTGTAAGTGATGTGTTGTTCACCACGAGATCCATCTTGTTTGGCTGTGTCTCTTTTTGTGATGTTAGCAACTGTTGGTGTTCATTACCTAAATTAATCAATCACTGGGGGTTGAAAAATAGTGATTTGTAATTTGGTCTTTTTTTCCTCTTTTCATTCAGCAGATGGGATATGTATAAAATAATGCTTTCTCTTATCTCTTATTTGGCTATCAGTGATACAATTTGTTTAGGAAAAGTAGTATAAATGCTTCATTATTTCTCTTTATTTACTAGCTTTCTCAGTGAATAATTGGTGTCCTATTTTTTAAAAAAACTATTATAAACACATGTATTCAAACATGTTTAATGGATTTCAATCAATTGCAACTATAATCCTTTTGGAAGCTCAAATTGTCCCATTTTTGTCAGTGGGAACCTCTTCGGGTTGGCTTCTGAAATCTTTAATAACCTAGTAGTTGTAGATAATATCCTTTCTATTTGGTGTGACAAAATGTTCCATGTTCATTTGAAATATTTACCGACTGAAGCCTAGAATGAGATTACAGCCTGGGCACTTGAAGTACCTTCCAGGGTTGGCCCTTCTGCCCAGGCCAACATCATCTGTCTATATAAGTATAGAGCTGGGGATACAGACACATAGACATCATTGTGGCACTGCGCATGTGCGTGTGTGTGTGTGTGAATGTATGTATATTTTGGGAATACCTTGTCACCTAGTTTTTCTGTAGATGTCCCTGAGTTTTTAGTTTTGCCATGTAGTCGCTCTGTTTTTTTAATGTGAACATTTGGAGAGGTTAAAAAAAATTCACACACTGGGGCCTGTAGGGGGGTGAGGGGTCCTAGGGGAGGGATAGCATTAGGAGAAATACCTAATGTAGATGACGGGTTGATGGGTGAAGCAAACCACCATGGCACACGTATGTAACAAACCTGCACATTCTGCACATGTATCCCAGACCTTGAAGTATAATAAAAAAAATTCTACTATCTACGTTAACTTAGAGTCAATTTGCAATGGCAGTCAACCAGTCTTCCTCAGTACCCAGCCAACTGCTACCTGAAGAACCACTCTGTTAGGTGCCATGTATATTGCATATGGAAATTCAAAGATACAAATTCTTTCATAGAAATAGACCTTTTCCCAATTTTCTATTCTTTCCATCACATTCTGTTTCATTCATTCAGTGATTGGAGAGGGTCCCATTCATCCTTCCCTTACTACCCATCTTCATGTAGACAGTTTACAAACAAAATCAAGTCCCGTGTTTCACAGAAAAGTTTATGTTATATACTAGGCTTGGGTCTGAATATACTGTGTCTGTATCTAATATTCAATTCCATACTCAAAATGAGATTTGGCACCATTGAGAAAGTACTGCCAAGGATGGTCTAAAAGGCCTGAAGAAAGTTCCCAAGTGGGACTTAGGTATTTTGGAGTAGTTACGCCTGTGCCCCCTGGGATTAATATTTTTTATCATGGAGAAGGGCAGTATTTTATTCTAAGGAGGATATAAAAATAAAATTTTCTTTTTCAGTGGCTCTAGGTCTTACTAAATTTGCAGAGGTAAGAACAATGATATTTAGCTATCTTTCCAAAGTAAATGATCTGAACTAGACACATTTCTTTGGGATCCCTTTCACAGAGTAAAATGTTGGATGTTATGAGAAGGTTCTATTTTATTATTAGGTGTTGAGACTTAATACATAGGCCATTATATGTGTTGCCTTTATGTAATCAGAATAAAAAATACATATGTCATTTATTAAGTGCCTATTTCAGGTTAATGTGGCCTCATTTTACCTCCCCAAACCCTAGAAGACAGGTGGCACTGGTAATACATGTCAGTCTCAGGTTTAAATTCAGCCATAGACACTCTGGTCATCTTTTGAAATCTTGATTCTTTTAGAATAGTATTTGTTTGTCTTATTGTCGAATGCAGTAGTTCTCAATCCTGGCTTGGCAGTAGAACTACCTAGATTTTTAGAAGTGCTCATATCCTAATTCTGGTCTCTGACTTACGAGACTTGGGGCCCGTATCCAAGTTTTTTAAGACCTCACCCAGTGTTTCTAATATGTAGCCTAATCCTGTCTAGTTAGTTCATAAACTCATGATTTCTATTAAGTTTAGCTGGTTTCCATTAGCACAAACACTATGACTATTTCCTTTAAAGCCTAGTTTAAAAGAAACTAGCACGAACAATGAAAACTAAATAATTACATACATTAATACCAGTTCTATTGAGCCTGGCGTCAACATGTAAATTTAACCAAAAGAACAAAACAGAGATTAAAACCACAGATCCAGAACTTGAACTAGGATCCCTAATGGAGATTAATATTTTCTTCAGCAGTCTGCTGGCTGAATCATTGTCTAATTAAATAGTTCAGATTTAGTGAGTTTGCATTTAAAGTATCAGCAGATCTGAGATTGGGTAAAGCTAAAATGAGTTAGAATCTTTTCTGCAAATGGGAAGTTAAATTATCATAGTAATTTGATTAAATCATTTTTAAATCTCTCATGCTAAATCACAGCCTTTAAAGAATAGTTTGAAGTCTTAATTGCTGTTTGTGAGCATATCTCTCTGCTATTTGTTCTCGCCTCATTTCCCCTGACATCCTATAATATATCTCCTGCCGGGCAAGAGTAGTGGGAAAGGCAAGACTAGGGGTAGGGCCAAGGTAACTGTGTAGCTGACTTCAAGCATTTAAAGATATGCCATGTAGGAAAAGGAAGTTTATCCTGTATTGTTCCTATTAGAACAGGACCACAGGATAGAATTTGGAGACATATTTAGGAAAATTTTAAAAAGACAATAATTAGTTTTGCCTGTTGTCAAGGAGAATCTACATCCTTAATATACGCCTGGTAATGTCTTCATTAGGAATGTTATAAAGATGGCTGATGAAGATGGCAGTTTGAATGGGATGTGTTTAGAGAGCAGTTCATCTCATTTTTTAAGGGAATGCATGTTTAGTGTTCTGTATTCCCGCAGCATGATGGATTTGAAGAATCCTGGATTTAAACCTGAGACTGACATGTATTACCAGTGCCACCTGTCTTCGAGGGTTGGGGAGGTAAAATGAGGCCCATTCACCTAAAATAGGTGATAAATAACTGGTAAATGTATTATTTTTATTCTGGTGTGTTTTGGTCTAGTTGGAAAATAGTTATTTCAAGGTTGACTTTTCACTGCAGTGGGTAATTCCCATTTCTCCTTCCATCTATTCCTGTTTTCCTGTAGGGAGCTAATCATTAGACTCCGGATAAGTTGGGAAAGTCCAACTCATCTCTGTTCCCTTATGCACAAGGTCCTTATTGCAGTCTTTTGTCTACCTAAAGACTGAGCATAGCGATTCCCCATGCCCCCCATTTTTCCTTCAGGTAGCAGTAAAGTGCAAAAATAGAATATCAGAGCATGTTGCCATCATCTCTATGACTGTTTTTTCTGTCCCTAACTTTACAAACTCTTAGACAACTTTAGAAATTATGTTTGTTTGTTTCTAAGAGCTCTATAGGAGGTGGATGAGATTGCCATGCTGAGAGGAACCAGACTGGAGAGAAGCTGGGTAGAAACAATCCACAGGGAAAGGCCAAGCGTATGTTGGGGAGTGACTTGAGTCCTGCTCCAGGGCACCACTATCAACACTATTTCCCACTTGGAAGAATTCCTTCCTTTCTGCTCTGCCAGGCAGAAATTGAGTATTGAGCAATAAGCAACTTTATTCCAGATTATTCAAAAAATTTTTAAGGAGTTGTCATTAAACTACCTATTGTTAATAGTGGTCAGTTCACCAACGATGTGGTGAAATGATTCAAAATGCCAATGTAAAGAAAAAAAAGAAGATTAAATAAAATACAAATAAATTTTTAAGATATGTTCCTAGTTATATCCATCTATCTTTTAATTACTTTGCCATATTTCTTATTATATGTTTAGCCACTTGATTTTAAATTACATTCCCTCTTTTTGTTCATGTGATCTATGTTTGAATTATATGAAAGATTAGGCTAACTACATATATCTTAGAGCTCAGCATTCTCAGAGAACTAGAATTATTAAACATGAAGAATCCCCCAAAGACTCCATTATGTGTAATTAACAGATAAACTGTCATCAGAATCAATAAAACGTGCTAAATGATTCAAACTTGTATATAATTAAGTGTCTGCTTTAGAGCTGGAGCTGTAACTTTTATTTTTTTCCCCACATCTCACATTTCTCACAAGAATAATTGTGGCAACCTTGTTAACCCTTTCTTTGCTTGATTGAATTAGATTTTCAAATTTGTCATTTAAGGGCAAAGTTCACCTTTACAAATGTGAAAAATATTTCAGAACTCAGTGATCTGAAGATACCGTTTGTTTTTAATCAGGGATGCAGACTATGTCAGGATGCTTTAATGAACTGATACTAGAACATTTCATATCTTAAAAGGATAAATAATTTATTGTGATTTCTGTATAGTGCTAGATTTCATGCATTGACATGGAGTTCTTAGGATCTTAGTCATCAACTTTTTTTCTCCCTTTTGGGAAATATTGGCAAGCAGTATCAGAATTTTAAACAACCTTCCCCTACACAGCACTAAGAATAATACTTTTAGTAGATGGCCTTCCATGGTTGTTTGTTGAGTGAATGAATATATATCTGGATGAGGCGATGAATAAAATAGTCAAGATTATAATATGTTAGAAGAAAGCCTTCTCTTGCTCAGCCTGAGGAAGAAAAATAATACGTTTTAAATAATTGATCTTTTCTAATAATTCCCATCTTCCAAGTTAGTATTCGAAATTATGTAAGGAAATGTAGAAACAGGTTGTAGAAATGTGAGACTCTGAACAGATCAGTTTTAAACTTAGAAGTTCAAAAATAACTAATTTTGTAACACTAGTCTGTATGGGTTTGTTATTAATGTGATGACTTATATCTTTTGCTTCATTGCACAGACTCCATGCACATAGAAGATGTTGAAGCCGTTCAAAAGCTTCAGGATGTCTTACATGAGGCGCTACAGGATTATGAAGCTGGCCAGCACATGGAAGACCCTCGTCGAGCTGGCAAGATGCTGATGACACTGCCACTCCTGAGGCAGACCTCTACCAAGGCTGTGCAGCATTTCTACAACATCAAACTAGAAGGCAAAGTCCCCATGCACAAACTTTTTTTGGAAATGCTGGAGGCCAAGGTCTGACTAAAAGCTCCCTGGGCCTTCCCATCCTGCACGTTGAAAAAGGGAAAATAAACCCAAGAATGATGTCGAAGAAACTTAGAGTTTAGTTAACAACATCAAAAATCAACAGACTGCACTGATAATTTAGCAGCAAGACTATGAAGCAGCTTTCAGATTCCTCCGTAGCTTCCTGATGAGTTTCTTTCTACTTTCCTCTATCATCTTTTCTCTTTCTTCCCACATTTCTCTTCCTCTGTTCTTTCTCTTTCTTCTTTCCCCCGCCATTATTTCTTGGGTTCTTTCATTCCTAGTTCCCATCTCCTTTATTTTCCTTTCATCCGCTCCTCTGCCTTCTTTATTTTCTTTGCCTACTCTCTTCCCTCTCTTTCCTCATCCTCCCTCTTTGTTCTAAATTTTAAATAGTTTTAGTTGTTTAAAAAAAAATCCCTCCTTCCCTTTCCTTTCCCCTTTCTTTTCCTTTCTTCGTGACCTTCTTTCTATTCTTTTTCTTCCTTCTGCTGCTGAACTTTTAAAAAGAGGTCTCTAACTGAAGAGAGATGGAAGCCAGCCCTGCCAAAGGATGGAGATCCGTAATATGGATGCCAGTGAACTTATTGTGAACCATACCGTCCCCAATGACTAAGGAATCAAAGAAAGAGAACCAACGTACCTAAAAGTACAGTGCAACATACACGAATTGACTGAGTGCAGTATTAGATTTCATGGGAGCAGCCTCTAATTAGACAACTTAAGCAACGTTGAATCGGCTGCTTCTTATCATTGCTTTTCCATCTAGATCAGTTACAGCCATTTGATTCCTTAATTGTTTTTTCAAGTCTTCCAGGTATTTGTTAGTTTAGCTACTATGTAACTTTTTCAGGGAATAGTTTAAGCTTTATTCATTCATGCAATACTAAAGAGAAATAAGAATACTGCAATTTTGTGCTGGCTTTGAACAATTATGAACAATAATGAAGGACAAATGAATCCTGAAGGAAGATTTTTAAAAATGTTTTGTTTCTTCTTACAAATGGAGATTTTTTTGTACCAGCTTTACCACTTTTCAGCCATTTATTAATATGGGAATTTAACTTACTCAAGCAATAGTTGAAGGGAAGGTGCATATTATCACGGATGCAATTTATGTTGTGTGCCAGTCTGGTCCCAAACATCAATTTCTTAACATGAGCTCCAGTTTACCTAAATATTCACTGACACAAAGGATTAGATTACACCTACAGTGACTCTGAGTAGTCACATATATAAGCACTGCACATGGGATATAGATCGTAGAATTATCAGGAGTGCACCTCTCTACTTGGGAGGTACAGTTGCCATATGATTTCTAGCTGCCACGGTGGTTAGGAATGAGATACTGCCTGTTTGCAAAGTTACAGACCTTGTCTCAGAAGGAGCTGTGAGCCAGTATTCATTTAAGAGGCAATAAGGCAAATGCCAGAATTAAAAAAATCATCAAAGACAGCAAACGCCTGACCAAATTCTAAAATCTAATCCATATAAGTTTATTCATTTAGGAATGTTTGTTTAAATTAATCTGCAGTTTTTACCAAGAGCTAAGCCAATATATGTGCTTTTCAACCAGTATTGTCACAGCATGAAAGTCAGTCAGGTTCCAGACTGTTAGGAGGTGTAATCTAATGAAGAAATCAATTAGATGCCCCGAAATCTACAGTCGCTGAATAACCAATAAACAGTAACCTCCATCAAATGCTATACCAATGGACCAGTGTTAGTAGCTGCTCCCTGTACTATGTGAACAGTCTTATTCTATGTACACAGATGTAATTAAAATTGTAATCCTAACAAACAAAAGAAATGTAGTTCAGCTTTTCAATGTTTCATGTTTGCTGTGCTTTTCTGAATTTTATGTTGCATTCAAAGACTGTTGTCTTGTTCTTGTGGTGTTTGGATTCTTGTGGTGTGTGCTTTTAGACACAGGGTAGAATTAGAGACAATATTGGATGTACAATTCCTCAGGAGACTACAGTAGTATATTCTATTCCTTACCAGTAATAAGGTTCTTCCTAATAATAATTAAGAGATTGAAACTCCAAACAAGTATTCATTATGAACAGATACACATCAAAATCATAATATTTTCAAAACAAGGAATAATTTCTCTAATGGTTTATTATAGAATACCAATGTATAGCTTAGAAATAAAACTTTGAATATTTCAAGAATATAGATAAGTCTAATTTTTAAATGCTGTATATATGGCTTTCACTCAATCATCTCTCAGATGTTGTTATTAACTCGCTCTGTGTTGTTGCAAAACTTTTTGGTGCAGATTCGTTTCCAAAACTATTGCTACTTTGTGTGCTTTAAACAAAATACCTTGGGTTGATGAAACATCAACCCAGTGCTAGGAATACTGTGTATCTATCATTAGCTATATGGGACTATATTGTAGATTGTGGTTTCTCAGTAGAGAAGTGACTGTAGTGTGATTCTAGATAAATCATCATTAGCAATTCATTCAGATGGTCAATAACTTGAAATTTATAGCTGTGATAGGAGTTCAGAAATTGGCACATCCCTTTAAAAATAACAACAGAAAATACAACTCCTGGGAAAAAAGGTGCTGATTCTATAAGATTATTTATATATGTAAGTGTTTAAAAAGATTATTTTCCAGAAAGTTTGTGCAGGGTTTAAGTTGCTACTATTCAACTACACTATATATAAATAAAATATATACAATATATACATTATTTTCACTGTATCACATTAAAGTACTTGGGCTTCAGAAGTCAGAGCCAACCAACTGAAAACATGAGATGGAGATGTGTTCAAAAAACGAGATACAATTTTTTAAGTTTTCAGTTTAAGTAACTCTCAGCATTGCAAAAGACTAAGTATCTCACAAATAGGAAATAAAACTAAAACGTAGATTTAAAAGAACTGCACGGGCTTTAGGGTAAATGCTCATCTTAAACCTCACTAGAGAGAAGTCTTTTCAAGTTTCAAGCAAGACCATTTACTTAATGTGACGTTTTGGAAAGTTATCAAGGTGTATGTTTTAGCCATATGATTTTAATTTTGCTTCTTTTAGGTTCGTTCTTATTTAAAGCAATATGATTGTGTGACTCCTTGTAGTTACACTTGTGTTTCAATCAGATCAGATTGTTGTATTTATTCCACTATTTTGCATTTAAATGATAACATAAAAGATATAAAAAATTTAAAACTGCTATTTTTCTTATAGAAGAGAAAATGGGTGTTGGTGATTGTATTTTAATTATTTAAGCGTCTCTGTTTACCTGCCTAGGAAAACATTTTATGGCAGTCTTATGTGCAAAGATCGTAAAAGGACAAAAAATTTAAACTGCTTATAATAATCCAGGAGTTGCATTATAGCCAGTAGTAAAAATAATAATAATAAAACCATGTCTATAGCTGTAGATGGGCTTCACATCTGTAAAGCAATCAATTGTATATTTTTGTGATGTGTACCATACTGTGTGCTCCAGCAAATGTCCATTTGTGTAAATGTATTTATTTTATATTGTATATATTGTTAAATGCAAAAAGGAGATATGATTCTGTAACTCCAATCAGTTCAGATGTGTAACTCAAATTATTATGCCTTTCAGGATGATGGTAGAGCAATATTAAACAAGCTTCCACTTTTGACTGCTCTTTTGTATTGTGTTTCTTTTTTTCCCCCACTAAGGGACCAAATCAATAAACACTGCCCTTTGTTGCTTCCATTCAAAGAGTATCTCCGAGTACCTGTTCCCTAAAAATAAAGTCGGAGTTTAAATAAGTGCTATATAAAGGCTTGTCAGAATGAATTCTAGGGTGCCGAGAGACATTTTGCATATTTAAGAGTATGCAAAGTGTCTCATGGCACATTAGAATTCATTCTGACAAGCCTTTATATAGCTCTTATTTAATCTTAAAGCATCTCCACATCATCCTGCATTACTCAAAATCATCACCTCTATGTCAATGTCATAACAGAAACCTCTCCCCCTATTTTAAGATCATATTAAAACCTGCTAGAGATACCCGTTATTTCCCTCTATCAACAATTAAATCATGCGCTTGCTCCAAGCTCTTCGGCAAGCTGCAGGCTGTGCGGAGCAGCAGTGGAGTTGCTGACCAGATTTCCTTAACAGGAAGTCAACAAGCAGAGCTTAGAGATCTGTGTGAATTAGGAGCAGGAGCTGTCTTTGAATTCAAGAGGGTTAAACAGCACTGCTGACAGCAAATGGCCTCCTCTTGCCTTTTACACTCAGAGAGGTTACAGCCCTTGCTGCACAGGGTCAAGTTGTAGCTTCCACTGGACCCTCCTGGAGCCATCACGGAAGTGCTAATATGTGCTTTCTTGGCTTCTCTGCCTATCTAGAGGGTGTTTTGTCATTGTGTTTGCCCACCACATTTCTCACCTTTCAGAGGTGGTTGGTTCTCTGGAGAAGCAAGCTGATGACACAAAGGCCACTAAACTGAATTGGTTTTAGGGGCGTGAGATTACCTAAATCACTGAGATGCACTAGCTACCAAGATAGCTTAGCGTTGTGTTTTTTATATTTTAATGTCTTTTGAGTGGCAACAGTTCAACCTAATATCTGACATGTTTTACTTTTGATATTTTTTAAGTGCTTGGCTGGGACTGAAACAAAACAAGATACAAATCTAAAAGGAAAAATCGTTTCTAATCTTCCAGTGAGGCCCTCATTGTAAAATATGTTAGTCTCTCTCTCTCTCTCATAAGAATTCCTATTAGAATTATCTTGCTGTTCTTATAATTTAGAATTATTATAGGACAACTTTTCTGGTATCATGGATGCCTCAGGTGTAAAAGAAAATGAAGTAGGATTTTGACATTTCGGCATGCTATTTCTGGATATATAAACAAGTACCTCTGACAAATGCATTATATGTTTGTTTTAAGGGGTCACTTCTATTTTCACCAGTTGCTTACAAACGATTTATTTTTAAGCCAGTGGTCCCCAAATTTGTCTGCATATTGAAATCACCTGGGGAGTGTCAAAATTCTTAATACTCACATCCCACCCACAGAGATTGTGGTTTCCCCCCATCTCTACTAAAAATACAAAAAATTAGCTGGGCATGGTGGCGCGTGCCTGTAATCCCAGCTACTCAGGAGGCTGAGGCAGGAGAATTGCCTGAACCCAGGAGGCGGAGGTTGCGGTGAGCCGAGATAGCGCCATTGCACTCCAGACTGGGTAAAAAGAGCGAAACTCCGTCTCAAAAAAAAAAAAAAAAAGAGAGAGAGATTGTGGTTTCCTTGATCCACGATGTGGCCTGGGGTTTTGGAATGCTTAGAAAAGATCTCCAAGTGATTCCAACATGAAGACAAATGGAGAAACACTTCCTCTAAATTTTTACACTTTTCTCAAGCCAAAAATAATGAACATTTTAATATTGGTTCTAAATTTTTGTTAGGGTTTTAGATTTTTTTAAAATAACAAGACAAAAATACTTAACTTTTTTTCTTACAAAACCAATGGAACACACTTTGATTATTTTGACCTCCATAAAACAAATGGAAAATACATTTTATTTGATGACTCCCAAGCCACCTCTTCCAGTTATATCTCCTTATAAAGATGGAGATGGATGGCTGCTCCAAACTTGTTTGCAGAATCTCACAACTGTTTAAATCCTGTTCATCTGGCTCATTAATGTGCTTTAGAATTAATTTAGGTGGAATCCAAAATACATGTCCTTTCCTACTGACAAACAAAAGAGTCACAAAATAAGAAAAATCTGATTTCTTGGAAGGACTTCTCTTCCTTATATTTTCAAGTTGTTGATTTAGGTGAGAGGTAGAAATGAGATAGACTATTTTATCCTTGGGCCTCTGCAAAAAACTTTAGATGCACTTTGATTATAAAATTTAATTTGTGATTAACTTGTAAAAGAAAAGAGAGCTATGCTTAAGGTTTTTGTTTTATCCACAACGGTTTACATACTGAATGGATAGCACCATAGACCAGTAGATAAGAACATGTCTAAGTCAGTGCATCTGGCCTTTCAAATCTCCAAATCTAGTTTTTC
Organism: Leontopithecus rosalia; assembly: GCA_028533165.1. Classification (NCBI taxonomy): domain Eukaryota; kingdom Metazoa; phylum Chordata; class Mammalia; order Primates; family Cebidae; genus Leontopithecus; species Leontopithecus rosalia. Next base: position 6,888,851 of record CM052666.1, read on the forward strand.
ATGCCCCCTGGCAGTGTGGAAAAAACAAAATGAAATAAGTAACTGTAGATTGATTGTGTATTGTATCTTATTATGAAACAAATAGAAAAGAAAAGAATTTCAAAATATAATCCTGGTTTCCCAGGAGTATTTGTCTTGTTCTTCATGAAGTTAAAGGTCTGAAATAATGTGACCATCAGGGGCTCAATGTTGCATATCCATGCCAGTTGGTCCAAGGGCTTGTTATGATGGTAATGACCTACTGAAACGTGAGCTTGGATTGCACAATACAATTGCTACCAGCTCACCCGCTGGGAGAAATATTTTATTATTGTCAAATATACTCCATCGAGATTTGTTTTGCCTTTTTCTGTTTAAATTAAAATCAAAGCCGAACTATATTACTATTTCTCTGGAGTATATTTCAGATAAACAATTAGTCTCAAATTTTAGGATTCCTGGCTAGTTCAAATTTGTTTATTAGCAGAAAAATTACAATAAGCGACACCATAGCTGCAGGAATGTTATGATTGCAGCAACACAAGAGATTTATGTACTGAGTCTATGGCCTAAAAGCAAGAACTCCCTTTTTCATTACAGATGCCAGCCAGATTAATAATTAGCCATTTCATCTATTGTACAGTCTTTTTAAAAAGTACCAATATAGTCATATATTGCCATAGCATGTCACAGAATTTCAAACATGAGAAACTTTGCTCCAAGTAAGAAGTATTTTTTGATTTATCACAAACCAAAAGTGTATATGTGTGTACTTTAAAAAGAAACATAGTGAACATAGCAAAGCCCATGAATGAAAATGCTCTTCAAGCATAATATACATTTAACAGTATTATTTTTTCAAAGAACTGAAAACAGGCTGGGCACAGTGGCACATTCTTGTAATCCTGCTCTTTGGGAGGCAGAAGTGGGAGAATCCCTTGACTTCAGGAGTTCAAGGCCAGACTGGGCAACAGTGTGAGACCCCGACCCACAAAAGACAAAAGTTAAAAAAAAAAAAAAGAATTGAAAACAACGTCTTTGAGTATATGGAATTATTTGGATAACTTGCCAGAAGCCCTACATCACAACTTTGATGAAGGATTCTGAAATGGTGAAGGTTTAGACTACGAATTTTGTTGAATGCAATCAAACTAGAAATGGACTTTACTGTGAGAAAATAAAAGAAGGGTTAGCATGGTAAAAATAACAGTGGCCTGTATGTTTCACAATGGGCTGAAGTTTGGGGAGCTGATTTTAGATCATGCAAACAAACTTTTGGGAGGGGTTGCTAAAAGGGCCTAATAAAACATTTCAGACTATCAGGAGCATTAAATCACACTATTCACACTCAAATTCAATCTGCCATGCTCAGTCGAATTTCACAGTTTTGTTGGGAAGTGAAGAACTGTCTGCTGTTTTAAAAAAGCAGCACAGAAAGCTAAAGTCGTAAGAGCACTTTCTGAAATGAGGTCTGTAGCCATGCAAGTGTCGACTTTTTCCCTTAAAATATGGGATTTATTGTATTTTAAGGTCGGGTAGGTTTGTTACATAGGTATACATGCGCCATTGGTGTTGGTTTGCTGCATCCATCGCTCTGTCATCTACATTCGATTTTATATCATTACAAATGAAGAATACTAGACATTAATGTTAAAACTATTTTGCAGGTATTTTTGTAACAATCTCTCAGATATTCTTTATTTCCACTAGACTTTTATTTTGCCTGGGTCTTCCTTTTGTAATCAGAATGAATTGGCCATCCCCAATGTACCAAATTTGTTCATGCTTATAAATCAAAAGATTGGAGCCTATATTTTTAACTGTACATAGAGAAAAAAAGTCACTTTCTCCACAGAAATAAGTATGTAGTTCAGAGTTATTTCTGGGCTGGTTAGTAAGTAAACAGATGTTTAACATGAGTATGTTTTTATACACAAGGAATTCTATGACACATGACTTACTTGTCTGGGTTTAATAAGATTCGGTGGTGCTGTGATAAAGAGTAACAGTACACCATACTGGTTACATGCATAAACTTTGAATTTGTAATGTACAGGTTCAAATCCAACTCTGCCACTACCTAGCTGTGTGGTGTTATTACTATTTAAGTATATTCTGCTTAGATAAATGGGGATAAATATACCATTGAAGGATTGTTATTAGGATTACATTTGATAATTTAGGAAAATAATTTGTATCTATTTTAAAAGTTCAATATGTTGAAAATGTAATTTCTTTCTTCTTCTTTAAGTCTTTTCCAAGCGAGGCTAGATAAGACTCCAGGATAATCAGGGTGGGAGAAAAAGTCTTTAGGACAGGAGGAAAACGCAGGTGTTTGGGATGCAGGTGCATAGGAAGCTGCTTTGGGGAATTTCTCTTGAATGGACATTAAAGTAGTGTAGAATCAGGGTTGACTTGATACTGCACAATGCAGGTTCAGTCAGAAACCAGTCATGGGCCTAACTCTTGTGCTGGACACTACGTTAAGTTCTTTAAATACAACATACAATTTAATATTCCCAATTTCTTTATGTGGGAAATGTCATTAATCTCTCCATTTTATAGATGATGTAAAGGAGTCTCCGAGAAGTTAAATAACTTGCTCAAGGACCAACTAATTAATACACAAGTCAGCTAAATTTGAATGTACCTTTTCTAGCTCTGAACCTCATATCTTAAAACACTAAACAGTTTCTTGAAACTGAATGACAGTACTCTTTTTTATTTTTAATTTTGAATAGGTGGAATGCAGAGTGAATTAATTCTGTTGCTTATATTAAGGAATAATATCTCATTCCCTCGTGTCTCTTTCATTTCTACAATGTTTCCTTGTGAGTCCTTGAAAAATGTATGTTAGTTTATGTAAGACTTTTAATATACAGAAATCGTGCTGTGTTGGCTATCTTATTCTATTTTTTACTCTATACTAGATGTTTAAGACTTATCTGTGTTTTAGGAGGAAATCTGCCATGTCGCAAGCCATTGAAGGCATATATCATATTATATCTATTCCTCTTGTGATGAACAATAAGGTTGCTTTCAAAGCTTAATGCAATATGTGATGTTACAGTGAACATCTTCGGATGCTTTTTCTTGTGGATCAATGTGATTATTTTTCTGAAATATATGTCCAGGTATGGGGTTACTAGGTCATTGACCATTTATATATTTTCTTTACGGAAATTATCCTACAAAATTAGATTAGCTTCAACTTCCACTAGCAGTATATTTGCTTAATTTCCCCTCAGCAGCAAATGCATTTTATCTGCCTATTTTTTTCTAATCTCATTATTTTTAAAATAGAGTATTTTTTGTCAGATTTCTATTTATCTGAGCTTCTTTTCTTGTTTTTGTATTTACTGTGAGTTTTCTCCTTTCTGTGAATTTTGTATTTATAAGCTTTCCTTTTTTTAAATATTGGGTTTCCTATCATTTTCTTGTTCCTTTACAGGAGTTCTTTGTATATTCTACATATTGATCCCTGTTCACTTTCAGTTTTTGCAAATATCTTCCCCTATTCTGTCATGCATCTCATAACATTGACCCTTGCCTTTGTTGACTACCAAGTATTAACTTCAATAAAGTCAAATTCATTGATTTCATCCTATGGCTCCAGAGTTTAAAATATATTATTTCAATTTTTTGCAATTATTTTTATAATTAATTTCACATTTAGGTCTTCTTCAACCTAATTTGAATCTTTTTAATGTGTATGGGATTCTATTTATATCCCAACCACTTTCCCCACCAATTTATGATGTCACTTTGATACCATGCCAAACTACCATACTTAAAGAAGTCTATTTCATGTATTTTATTCTGTTCTTTGGACAATTTATATGTTACTGCCACAATACCATATTATTTTATTATCAGTGTTATAATTCATCTAAATATCTGATAGAGTGTATCCTGCTCCCATGCCGCAAAATATAAGACAAGCTTTGTCTTATGTTTCAAATTGCTAGTTACTTGGGAAATTTTATTCTTCCACTTAAAATTTAAAATCTTATTTTGAATTCTAAAACTGATCCTTCTGTAAATATTAGAATTTTTAATGTAGCAATTAATTTGGAGAAAATTAACCTTTTTGTGAATCAAATTCAATGAATGTATATCTCTCCATTTATTCTTAATTTCTTTAATAGAGATTTTTAAAATTGTATCACAAGTCTAGTGCTTTCCTCAACGAATTCCTAAGATACTTTCTAGATTTGCAGCTTTTGTAATTTACCTTATTTTTTATGTTAGTGTATTGTTTTTTTTTTTGGTTTTGAACAGAAATGCTATTTCATTTTGTATATTGATTTTGTACTTAGAAACTTTGTTGAACTTCCTTACAATCATAGCAGTTTCTTGAAACTGAATAATACTCTTTTTTATTTTAAATTTTGAATAGGTGGAATGCAGAGTGAATTAATTCTGTTACTTAGATCAAGGAATACTATCTCATTCCCTCATGTCTCTTTCATTTCTACAATGTCTATACAATTTTTATAGTCCTGGATTTTCTAAGTAAATGATCTATATTCCCTCTAATTTAGCTTGCAAACTGACCAGTTTACTTTTGAGTACTTCTCTTTCTCCTCACTATAAATCCATTTATCTTACTATAGGCAGCTAGAGCAACTCATGCTTTTATCATTTTGACTATAAGCCATCTTTCCCAAGTCCATAAATGTGTTAGATTCATTTTTTCTTCCAAGTTACTGTGGCCAAAACTGTTACAAATGGGTTGCTAGAATGTAATATAAATTGCCTGCTCCTAAACCTCCGCCTGCCCCCCAGCCTTAGATAACAGTCTTTTTCAGCTCTCCATAGACTGTCCCCACTACCTTTGTCCCAATGCTACTTCCAGATATTTTAGGTTTATGTTGTGGCAGAAACTCAACTTCTGATTTTTCTATCAGTCAGTTTTTGCTGCATAACAACCACAAAATCTCAATGAGTTATAAAATAAGCACTTATTTCTTGGAGGTGGTTGCCATGGCTAGACAGGACTTGACTGAATGGCTCTGCTTCACCCTGTAGGTCTGGATGGCACAGGCCTGCTCCACGTATCTCTCTCTGGGGTTCAGGCTGCTGCTACTCAGAAGATGGTTTTGTTGGGATGATTGCCGAGATACAAGAAAGCAAGTCTCAAGGCACAAATACATTTTAAGCCCATTGCTTGTCTCCTGTCTACCCACCTACCATTAGCCAAAGTCAGTTGTGTAGCCAAGTCCAAAGCAGTTTTGTGGGATGACCCACAAATATACATAGCCGAGTGTAGATATACAGAAAAGTAAATGAACAAACAATAATTCAATATACCACAATTGCTTTGATAATTTCTATTCAGTTTGTATTTTTTCAGTGAATGTGTTGAAAGCTATACATTTCCCTTTAGATACTGCTTTAGCAGTTGTCCACAAAGTTTGACATGTAGTGCTTTTGCTGGCATTTAGTTCTAAGGATTTCACAATATTTCTTATGATTTTCTCTTTAAATGGAGACTTTTTAGCAACTTGGTGTACATGTGTGTATGTATATACATATTCACAGAGATGTATTTTTAAATATTTGTTGTTAATGATTTATAATTATATGTTGCTTATTTTCAGAGAATGTAATATATATGTTGTTGAGTCATGTCATTCTTTAAAAATTTCTTTTGTGGTTGTTTACCCAACTTTTGAGAAAGTTCAACTTGAGCTTAAAAAAATGGAAATATTCTGAGTGGTAGGTGAAGTAACTATTTTTAACATATTGTTATTATTTAAATATTTCCTAACTGCTTACTTTTTGTCTAGTTGATATTAGCTTTTAAGAGAAATGTCTCAGAATCTCTAATTACAATGATTGATTTATTTCTGTCAGTTGATGCTTTGTGTATTTGGGTGTTATGTTATCAATTACATGTATAATCATTATCATTGTGACATCTTAATCTACCACTGTCTTTAAGAGTACATAATATCCACTTTAAAACATTTTTAAACATAGCAATGCACATAAAACGTAGACATTTCTAAATGAATTCTCATAAAGGTAAACACTAACTTTATGAAAGCATCATCCAAGTCAATAATTGAAACACTGTAAGCTTCAAAAACATATATATGCCCCTTCTCCAAAACAAAGGTAACTGTGACCCATTTTTCCATCTAAACATACATCCAAAACATCATAGCAGAAGTCTATCTGCTTTTGTTACTTCTATAATTTCAAATGTACAGTGTATAATATTTTGTGACTGACTTATTTAAATCAATATTACTTTTGAGAAATTCAACCATTTTGTGCTTTATAGTCATTTGCTTATCTTCATTGCTGTATCTACTGTTTATTTTACCAAATGATGGAATTTGGGTTGTATAGAATTTTTGCTCTTACAACTAATGCTACTGTGAATTTAAATGTTTGCACATAGCACATGGACTAAATGTACATGCATTTGTTAATACGTTCCTAAGAGTAGCACTGCTGTATCATAGGGTCTTATATGGGTTTCAACTTCAATAGATAATCCTAAACTATTTTCCTGAGTGGTTGTACCAACATACTTTTCTAACAACAGTGTGGGAGAATTTTCTAAAAGTCTGAATTTTATTGTATATTTTAAATTTTTAATTATTCTAATGACTGTTTAGTGGTATTTCATAGAAGTATTCAATTTTATTTCCCTGAGGACTGATAATATTGAACAGTTTTTATACATTTATTAGACATTTTTAAATTTTTAATGAAGTTTCTGTTTAAGTGAATTGCCCTTTTAAATTTCTGGTAGACTGTACCATTGATTTGTAGATGTTTTTAATGTATTCTGGGTATGATCCAGTTATAAGAAAATAACTTCTCTAACTCTGTCTTGAACTTTTACTCTTAATGGTCTCTTTTAATGAAGTTCTTAATTTTAATATGATCCACATAATCAACCATTGTCTCTATAGTTAGTGCTTTAATTCTGTTTGAAAAATAATTTTCTTCTTTGAGGTTATAAAAATACTGTCAACTATTATTTTCTAAATATTTCATTGTTTTACTTTTCTCTTTTAGATTTTCAAATGAGCTGGAATTCACTCTTTTGTGTGATATAAAGTGGAGGTTAAGTGTTACATCTTTTTGTTTTTCTACATGGACATCCAGTTGTCTAAATACCCTTTACTGAAAAGACTGACCTTTCTCTACAGCTCTAAAGTGTTGCCTTTGTAATATATGTGTCTTTATCTGGCTTTCCTTTTCTGCTCTATTCATTCAACAATCTTTGTACCAAGGCTACACGTTCCTAACTACTTCCTAAAATACCTATGATAAGGCTTGATATCTGACAGAGAAGTTCTACTTTAGTCTTTCCCCTAAGTACCTTGGCTTTAGCATTTCTATATAAAATATAAACTATAAAATCATCTTTAATAGTTTATATTAAAATCATCTTTTATAGTTTATATAAAATTTACACTGACACACACACCTGTTAATATTTTAACTGGGATGGCACTGATTCCATAGATCAATATGTAGATTTACATCTATGTTACATTGAAACTTCCTATTAATGAGCATGTTATCTCTCTCAACTTTATTTAGGTATTCTTTAAATTTTTGATGTTTTTATAAAATAGCATCTTAAAATTATCTTGAGTTTTTGCAACATATAAATATTATAAATAATTAGCTGCTTTTATAAAGGGAATCTATCTTTGGCTAATTTTAAATTTTTCATGTTCTGCTTTCTGCTGCTATATAGAATTAAAATTGATTTTACATATTGATTTAGCATCCACCAACTTGGATACACTTGCCTATTAATTCTAATAATTTATATGTGGGTTCTTTTGAATTTTTTGCAAACATATTATTCACACATAATTATTGCTTTATTTCTCCCCTCAACTCTATCTTCTGCTTCTTTTTTTTTTTTTTTTTTTTGAGACAGAGTTTCGCTCTTGTCACCCAGGCTGGAGTGCAATGGCACGATCTTGGCTCACCGCAACCTCCACCTCCTGGCTTCAGGCAATTCTCCTGCCTCAGCCTCCCGAGTAGCTGGGATTACAGGCAGGCGCCACTATGCCCAGCTAATTTTTTGTATTTTTAGTAGAGACAGGGTTTCACCATGTTGACCAGCATGGTCTCGATCTCTTGACCTCGTGATCCACCTGCCTCAGCCTCCCAAAGTGCTGGGATTACATATATTCTGCTTCTTATTTTTGTCTTATTGCACTGGTAAAGACCACTAGGTCATATTGAATAATAGTGGTGAAAGGAGGTAACTTTGCCTTATTTTCTACCCCCCAAAAAATGCTTTCAGTTTATAGCATTATGTTGGATATAAGTTGCTTATACATGACATTTTATAGACTAAGAAATTTTCCTCTTTTCCCCCCACCCATTTCCATGAATTTTTATATTGGCATGGACTTTGAATTATTGTTGTCATCGTCATTGTTGTTGTTGAGACAGAGTTTCACTCTTGCAGTCCAGGCTGGAGTGCATTGGTACCATCTCAGCTCAGTGTAACCTCCTCCTCCCAGATTCAAATGATTCTCTTGCCTCAGCCTCCTGAGTAGCAGGGATTACAGGTGCCACCTCCACGTGCAGCTAATTTATGTATTTTTAGTAGAGACAGGGTTTCACCATGTTGGCCAGGCTGGTTTTGAACTTCTGACCTCAGGTGATCCACCTGCCTCGGCCTCCCAATATGCTGGGATTATAGGCATGAGCCATTGTGCCCAACGAACTTTGAATTTTATTAAAAATAGTTTTTCTTGCACCTATTGAATTATTCTGATTTTTCTTCTCGAATCTGGAAATGTGACAACTTACTTTGATTGCTATTTTAAAGTAGAGTTAATTTTGCATTCCTAAAAAAAATCTAACTTCAACATGGTGTATTAATGTCTCTATATATTTCTGGATATGGCTTGCTTGTATTTAAAAATTTTTTTTTATCTCTGTTTATGGATAAGAAAATACTACAACTTTTTGTGTAAGATGATTTTAGCCATTGATATTTTTAAGATTATTACAAAACAATTTGGAAGAACAGTACCTCTAACTTTTTTCTTTTAAACAATTCATAGGAGATGGTGTTCTTTGGTAAATATATGATAAAATTTGTCAGAGATATGGTATGGGCCTGACATATTTCTCTAGTAAAGGTACTGATTTGAGATTATATTTCTGAAACAATTATTACACCATTCAAATTGTGTATCTCTTCATTTAAAAAAAAACAATTAAAATATGCATTACCTCACCTACTTGTGTGTGTGTGTGTGTGGTAAGAATCCTTAAGTCTATTCTCTTTACAGTATTCAAAAATACAATACATTGTAATTATCACGTTTCACAAAAGATTTCTTGAACTTAATTCTTCAGTCTAACTGAAATTTTGTAGCCTTTGACCAACTTCCTCCTATGTCTTCCAGCTCAGGTAACCATTATTCTACTTTTTTTTTTTTGAGACGGAGTTTTGCTCTTGTTACCCAGGCTAGAGTGCAATGGCGCAATCACGGCTCACCGCAACCTCCGCCTCCTGGGTTCAGGCAATTCTCCTGCCTCAGCCTCCTGAGTAGCTGAGATTACAGGCACGCGCCACCATGCCCAGCTAATTTTTTGTATTTTTAGTAGAGCCGGGGTTTCACCATGTTGACCAGGATGGTCTCAATTTCTTGACCTCGTGATCCAAGAGGATCCGCCTCGGCCTCCCAAGGTGCTGGGATTACAGGCTTGAGGAATTCCAAGTCCAACTTTTGAAGATGGTACATGTAAGTGAGATCATGTGGTATTTGTCTGTTTGTCTTGTTGTGCCTGGCTTATTTTACTTAACATAATGTCCTCCAGCTTCATGCATTTAGTCCACAATGACAGGATTTGCTTCACTTTTTAAGGCTGAATAATATTCTACTGTGTACATATACTACATTTTCTTTATCCATGATGAGCACTTTGGTTGATTCTGTATCTTGGATATTGTGAATAATGATGCAATAAACATAAAGGTGCAGATATCTCTTGGACGTACTGATTTCATTTCCTTTGTATATATAGCTGGGAGTGGCATTGCTGGTAACTCCCATAATGTTTGTACTAATTTACATTCCAACCAACATTGTGCAAAGGTTCCTTTGTCTCTAAATCCTCTCCAACATTTGTTCTCTTTTGTCTTTTCAAATAGCAGTCATTTTAACTGGTGTGAATTTACATGGCATTGTGGTTTCAATTTGCAATTCTCTGACAATTAGTGATTTTGAACATTTATTGACATATCTATATCTTCTTTTGAAAAATATCTATTCAAATCCTTTACTTTTTTTTTTTTTTTTAGTAAAAGTACACACTCAAGAAAGGGGAGTGTTGCTGGTACCCTCAAGAAAGAGTCACATGCAAGGGGGCTTGGCATTTCTATCTTTATGGGTTTAACCAAGGGGTGGAATATTCATGAAGATTCCTGGAAAAAGTGGAGATTTCTCAGAACTGTGGTGCCACCCATTTTTACACCAAATATGGATGCTCCCAGAACCATCATGGCCCAGGTGGGTGTGTGATTTAGAATGTTAATAAGCACATAATGAGGTTATAGGTGAAACGTAAGTCAAACCCATCACCACGTTGGGTCCTGTCTGTCTTAATCAGCTTGGTCCATACCTGGTTTTCAGGGTCTCATTGGCCCCTTGCTCACACAGCTACTTTTCCTTTTGCTAGTCATGTGTAACTGCTGCCTGGCATTTTCTGTTCTCCTGCCGTCACCCTGCATTATTTCTATCTCATTTTCCTCTCAGATTTCCATCCCTCATTCTTAACAGTTGAAGAGGGAGGTCTTCTGTATCTTCTTCCTGTTGATTAGGGGCGTTGGCCCTGCCTAGGGAGGACATGGAAATCTCTGGTTGCCTAGTTTAAGGGTTCCGTGGATGGGTCATTAGGAGAGTGAATCTGAGGCAGAGATTAGTTGGAATGCTTGCATGAGCAACATTTTGACTCGGAACTGTTGCAACCCAGAAGACAAAAACTTTACTAGGAGGTTAAACAAGCAAGGACCAAAGATTAGTAGTAATAAGATAGCTATTAAGGTCCCAGGAAAGATGGGAACTATGTCACGTTTGGTAGATAGCCTTCAACGGAGATCCAGATGATTGGAGTGGTGGGGTCATTGATATTACATAGCCAGGTAGCCTGCTGTTAACTCTTTTGAACTTGAAGCTTAACCAATCCTGAATTATTAACATGAGAACAACTGGTGTGGTTTGTTATTGCACAAACCTCTCTTTGTTCAGCTAGAAGCTGAAGTCTCTTGTTTCCCCAACCATTTGAGTGGTTCATGCTCTGGCCCTGTTAGGATCTCATACAATGGATTAGCAATGAGCCCAAATCCTAGGATCCAAATCCTGGAAAATCCTGCCCTCACCAGGAAAGTTATGTTTCTTCTTTTGTGGAGGTAGCCTTTTTTGTTGTTGTTCAATGGACAAGGTATCTGGTTTTCTGGACTTAGAAGGTATCCCCGATATTTTAGTTCTGGTTTAGAAATCTAGGTATTGAATGGAAAGACCTGATGTCCTCTTTCTCCCAGGAAGCTTAGGACTTGGGTGGCATTCTTATGTGAGTTCTCTTTAATGGGACTGAATTATAGGGATGTCATTCACATATTGCTGTAGGACTCCCCTTTCTAGCTATATGTCCCTTAATTCTTGTGCCAAGTCATTTCTCAACAAGTGAGGGCTGTCCCTAAGGCCCAAAGGCAGTACTGTCCAGTTGTACTGCTGGGTAATATTAGTCCCAGGAGAGTCTGCTCAAAAGCAAACAAATACTAAGGGTTGGGTGCAAAGGGATACAAAAGGAAAGCATCCTTGAGATCTAGTTTCATGAACCAATTGTTGTCTCCCATTATTTGGGTAAGTACGGATAAGCATTTGGCATTGTAGGATGTAAGGGAATTATGGCGTCATTCATGGCTCATAAGTCTTGAACTAGACAATATTCCCCATTTGGGTTTTGAACAGGGAGGGCAAAAGTACGACAAGGAGAGTAGCATGGAACCAGGAGGCCATGTTTTAAAAACTTGTCAATTATTAGAGATTGTAGACCTCATCTAGCTTCTGGTTTGAGGGGATATTGATACTTGTGTAGGAAATTATTTTTGTCTTTTAAAGAGACAATCACTGACTGAGAATGTATTGCTTTGTCAGAGGTCTCTTGGTCTCACACTTGAGGGTCTACATGAGACCTTATTTTGAGGGACATATTCTGTTTTTCTGAGGTTGACTTAGACAAAAGAACTACTTCTAATAAGGAGGCCTCCCAAGGTCCTGATAACTGTAAAATAACTCAGGGTGGCTAGGAAGTTCTGTCCCAATAAAAAAGGAGGACGCTAGCATAACTAGAAACTCATGAGTTACCACATAGTTTTCTAACCTCAGCGCAGGGGTAAAGTAAAGCATTCTGATTTTGGGGGTGCCTCTGACACCTGTGACAGTACAGCTCTTTCAGGGATAAGGGCCAGAGTAACTGTTTAAGAGTAACTGGTCCCCGGCCGGGTGTGGTGACTCACGCCTGTAATCCCAGAACTTTGGGAGGCCGAGGCAGGTGGATCACAAGGTCAAGAGATCGAGACCATCCTGGTCAACATGGTGAAACCCCATCTCTACTAAAAATACAAAAAATTAGCTGGGCATGGTGGCGCATGCCTGTAATCCCAGCTACTCAGGAGGCTGAGGCAGGAGAATTGCCTGAACTCAGGAGGCGGAGGTTGCAGTGAGCCGAGATTGTGCCATTGCACTCCAGCCTGGGTAACAAGAGCGAAACTCCGTCTCAAAAAAAAAAAGAAAAAAAGAGTAACTGGCCCCCATGTCAATTAAGAAATTAATATTGTTACCTACTGGGTCAAGAATGACCTGAGGTTCCTCAGTTGTGATGACCATGCCTTTTATGCTGACTGGTTACTTAAGTGCTTCCCTAGTAAAATTTGGCCAGTAACCATACTGGGGTCAACGTTAGTATGTTTTCTAGGGCCACTACAAGGCCTCCCTGAAACAAAGCTGGGTTTTCATCCTTTCCTTATTTCTCTTGTATTATATTATCACATTTTCACAGGCTTAGTGCTACATTTTTTTCATGTAAAGAACCACCATATGGTTCCTTATTCTTAGATCAGCCTGGCCCTGTTGGTAGTTCCAGAAAGGGTCATTGTTAGGCACAGACTTGGCCCCCACTGTGTATTGTTCAGAATCTCCTGCTGACAAGCTGTCAGCATAAGCCTGGATCTCTACCCAAATACACTGCTTTGCGTCATGGGCACAACACATGGGCAAGATAATATGAGTATCTCCCCAGGTTAGTGCAAATGACAGTGAGAGGCCAAAATTCCTCCATGGATTTAGTTGGGTTCTCTGAAAATTGACCCAACCTGTCTGTGCATTGTGCTAGATCAGACATTGAAAAAGGTACATGTACCTGGATGGCCAGCATTCCCACTGGCCACCTCCCTATGTGGGCATAACTTAGAAAACTCAGGAAGGCAGAAAATGCCACTGCTGGTGACCCTGGCATGGCTCTGTTCCTTTGGGAGGGAAGGGCATATAGGTTAGTAAGGAGGTGGACTAGCAGGAGTCTGCAGGTTGGAGATGGAACTAACAGAAGACTGGGGAGTCAAAGGTGGAGTTGGGTAAGAAGGAGGAGCTGAGAATGCAGGAACTGGGTCTGGGTTAGGAACTGGGAGAAGGCTCTGGGGAGGTACATTTTTCAAAAGGGGATCATCTAGGTTGTCTAGCTCCCCATTTAGTTCCCCTAAAGCAGTATGAGCATAACAAAGGTGGCAATTTCCACGGTGCTCAGAGTTCTGATAGTGAGTCATGAAGATATGATATTTCAGTCCATTTCTCCCAACGTTTTAAACAAATCTAATTGCAAGATGGTATTTAAAATTAAGGGTCCTGTTATCTGGCCATTGCACCCCATTTTCTAGCCTTGACTTGTCCTTGGCATGACCAACTGCTGATGGTCCTAAAATGAGAGTGATGATGCTCCTGGCTTATTTACATAAAGATGATACTGGTGGGTTTGTGGTGGGGGTCCTTAAGTGTGAGTTGGACCTTGGCCCTAGCCAATATCCAGACTCTTGATACCTTCTTTAGAAGGAATTCAAGACTAAGTCAGAAAATAGTGAAAGTATGGGGATTTGCTACAAAGTTAGAAGTATATGCTCAAGAAAGGGGAGTGTGTGTGTACTCAAGAGAACTCGAGAGAGTCACCCCTTTGCCCATTTTTAAATTGGGTTGTTTTCTATTGAGTTTTTCTGGGTTCCTTATATATTTTATATACTAACCCCTTATGAGACGTATGGTTTGCAAATATTTTCTCCCATCCTGTAGATTTGTCTCTTCACTCTGTTGATTGTCTCCTTGGCTGTACAGAAGCTTTTTAGTTTCATGTAGTCTCATTAGTATATTTTTGCTTTTGTTGTCTCTGCTTTTGGATTGATATCCAAAAAAAAAAAAAAAAAAAAAATCACTGCCCTTATGAAGCTCATGGAGTTCCTTACCTAGGTTTTCTTTTGGTAGTTTTACAGTTTCAGGTCTTAAAGTCTTTAGTCCATTTCAAGTTGATCTTTGCATGTAGTGTAAGGTAAGGGTTTAACTTCATTCCTCTGCATGTGGATATCTACTTGACTCAACACAATTTATTGAAGAGACTCTCCTTTCCCTTGTGTATTCCTGGTGTCTTTGTCAAAAATCAATTGATCTTATTTACATATATCCATTTCTGGGCTCTTTATTCCTTTCGATTTGTCTCAGTGCCAGTACCATACTGTTTTCATGCCAGTATCATGCTGTTTTCATTACCTCAGTTATTTAGTATATTTTAGAGTCAGGTAATGTGATACCTTTGACTTTGCTATTTTTACTTGATTGCTTTGGCTATTCAGGGTCTTTTGTGCTTCCACACACGTTTTAGGATTTTTTTTCTTGAAAAGTATCATTGGAATTTTGGCAGAGATTACATTGACTCTGTAGATTATTCTGGGCAGTATGAACATTTAAAAATATTAATGATTTCAATCCAAGAACACAGATATCTTTCCATCTTCTTCAGTTTATTTCATCAACATGTTATGATTTTCATTGTGTAGGTCTTTAGGATTGTTTTCTTTCTTTTTATTTTTTTGAGACAAGTTCTCACCCAAGCTGGAGTACAGTGGCATGCTCACAGCCCACTGCAGCCTTGGCCTCCTGGGCTCAACTGATTCTCCACCTTGACCTCCTATGTAGCTGGGACTACAGGCACATGCCACCACACACCACTAATTTTTTTTTATATAGAGATTGGGTCTTGCTATGTTGCCCAGGCTAGTCTCAAAATTCTGGGCTCAAGTGATCAGCCTAACTCAGCCTCCCTAAGAACTGGGATTACAGGCATGAACCACCATGCCTGGTTTGGTAACTTTTGTGGATAGTTAATGATTAGTATGTAGAAATGCTACTGATTATTGTATGTTTATTTTATATCCTACCACTTTACTCATTCATGCATTATTTCTAATAGTTTTAAGTGGAGTCTTTAGAATTTTCTATATGTAAGATAATGCCGTCTACAAATAGGGACAATTTGACTTCTTTCCAATTTGGATACCTATTATTTCTTTTACTTGCCAAATCGCTCTGGCTGTAACTTCTAATACCATGTTGAATAGAAGTGTCAAGAGTGGACATTCTTGTTATGTTCCTGATCTCAGAGAAAAAACTCCACTTTTCACAAGGGATATGATGTTAGCTGTGGGTTTGTCATATGTGGCCTTTATTGCGTTGTAGTACATTCCTTCCATAAGTAATTTGTTTGTTTGTTTTTGTTTGTTTGTTTGTTTTGAGATGGAGTTTTGCTCTTGTTACCCAGGCTGGAGTGCAATGGTGCGATCTCGGCTCACCGCAACCTCCGCCTCCTGGGTTCAGGCAATTCTCCTGCCTCAGCCTCCTGAGTAGCTGGGATTACAGGCACGCACCACTGTGCCCAGCTAATTTTTTTTGTGCTTTTAGTAGAGACAGGGTTTCACCATGTTGACCAGGATGGTCTCGATCTCTTGACCTCATGATCCACCCGCCTCAGCCTCCCAAAGTGCTGGGATTACAGGCGTGAGCCATCGTGCCCAGCCCAGTAATTTGTTTGATAGTTTTTAGTCATGAAAGGATGATAAATTTTATCAAATGCATTTGTTCATCTACTAAGAGGATCATGTGGTTTTGACCTTCATTCTGTTAATGTAGCTTATTACATTTACACATTTATGTACATTGAACTATTCTTACATCCCTGGGATAAACTTGATGGTGGTGAATGATCCTTTCACTATGCTGTTAATTCTGGTTTTCAGTATTTTGTTGAAGATTCCTACATCTATGTTCATCAGAGATATTGGCTTGTAATTTTCTTGTAAGTTTCGTGTCTGGCTTTGATATCAGTGTATTTTATCTATTATTATATCGTGTTCATTAGTTGGCATTTTTGTAGGAATTTGTTTTATCTATGTTTTCAAATTTATTGGTGTAAAGTTGTTCATACTTTTCTCTAGTTAATATGACTCCAGGATCTATAGTAGAGTGATTATATTAGTTTCTTGTGGCTGTGAAACAAATCACCACAAACTTGGTAGCTTAAAATAACAGGAGTTGGTTTTCTTACAGTGATAGAAGCCAGAAGTCTGAAATAAGCTTCACCAGTTTAAAATCCAACTGTTGGCAACACTGTGTTCTTTCTGGAGGCTCAAGCAGAGGTCCCCACCTCCCAGGCCATGGGCCAGAAGCAGGCCATGTCCTGTTAGGAACTGTGCCGCATAGAAGTGAGCAGGAAGTGAGCAGCGGGCAAGCGAGATTTACTGCCTGAGCTCTGCATCCTGTGAGATAATAGGAGTATGAAACCTATTGTGAATTGCACATGCAGAGATCTAGAATAAATGCTCCTTAAGAGAATCTAACTATGCCTAATGATCTGAGGTGGAAGAGTTTCACTCCCAAACCATCCCCTACCCCTCTTCCCACCACATCCATGGAAAAATTGTCTTCCACAAAACCAATTCCTGGTGCCAAAATGGTTGGAAGCCATTATTGTAGAGAACCATCCACTCCTGGCTTTTTCTATTTCTGGTGGCTGCCAGCATCCCTTGCTTTGTGGCCATATTAATTCAATCTTCAAGGCCAGTCTCTGCTCCATCTTCACATAGCTTCTCGTTCATGCGTGTGAGATATCTTCCCCTGCCTCCTCCCTATACAGATATTTGTGATAACACTTAGGCACTAGGCTAGTCTAATATTACCTTCCCAACTCAAAATTCTTTATCACATCTGCAAAGATTCTTTCCCCAATTAAAGTTATGTTTTCAGGTTCCCGGGACTAGGACCTCATGTCTTTGCGGGGTATAATTCAGCCTAGATAGTGAGGCTCCCATTTTTATTTCTAATGTTCATTATTTGTACACCTTCCTTTTATTTATTAATCAGTCTCTCCAAGGTTTATACATTTTAAAGCTTTCTCAAAAAGAAACCTGGATGTGTTCATTTCTCCTCTTTCATATGATTGCTGACAGGAAGAACAGAAATTAACCTATCATTTACTATTTGCTTTATTTTGCTTTTATAAAACTCCTTAAAGTTGATGCTTCCTTATTAGTTATTTTTGCTTCTTGTCTAATACATGGTTTGAAATTTCCTGGATGACAGGTTTGGCCAGGGTCTTTCTATCCCCTTTTCCTACCTTATTTCTCTCCAGAGAAGTCATCACCATTGACATTTCTATATAGCGTACCTTACTTATTTTGTTTTTTGCTCATTTTCCTCCTAAAACATAAGCTCCAAGAGCAGAGTTTTTGTTAATTTTTGTCATTCCTCTATATGACATGTGCCTAGAACAATGTCTGTGACATAGACTGATGAAGCATAGATGGAAATTTCATCACACACTGGGCACTATGGTATCTGGGGAAGAATGGGAAGAAACAGGCACATTCCCTGAATTCATGTGGTTCTGGGTTATTGGGAGGCCAGGCTCTGAGCAAAAGATTAAATTCATAGTAAGTCCTTAAACAGAGGAAGTACTGCCCACTAAGGAGCATAAAATGAGAGCTCTAATCCGGCGTCTGTAGATTGAAGGAGGCATCCCTGAATAAGAAATAGATGAACCAAGAATAAGTAGCTGTTAGCTTCCCTGAAGAGAAAGTAGAAGGGAAGAGGCATAAATTGGTACAGAAGACCTTAAGCAAAGCTATCCACCAAATACATGCTGAATGATAACAATTAGAGGTCAATTGCTCATCTCCCAGTTGTACCGTATTTGATAGCATGGAAACCACTTGGGTGCCATGGCTGTTTGCTTTTCTGATTGGTTCTTTCAACTCCCATGACAACGATGCTTTGCCAATGTAAGTGCCCAGGCTAAAACTGACGTACACCTTGTAATATGTTTTAAGGAAAAGTATGAACATAAATACATTAAAAGTCCTATAAGGCTGTCTTAATGATTAATATATTGACTAAATTCTAGCTATTCAGCCACAACATTTCTTATTTTTAATTTTTCAAGATTGCCTTTTGTGCCTTTTTTTTTTTGAGACAGAGTGTCCTCCGTCACCCAGGCTGGAGTACAGTGGCCTGATTTCAGCTCACCACAAGCTCTGCATCCTGGGTTCAAACTCTTCTCCTGCCTCAGGCTCCCAAGTAGCTGGGATTACAGGTATGTACCACCATGCCCAGCTAATTTTGTATTTTTAGTAGAGATGGGGTTTCTTCATAATGGTCAGTCTGGTCTTGAACTCCTGACCTCAGATGATTTGCCCACCTCGGTCTCCCAAAGCGCTGGGATTATAGGCATGAGCAACTGTGCCTGGCCTTGTGGTTTCTTATACACAATCTGTATGGCATTTCTGCCCATAGAGCATTCCCTGGCTTGGGTCAGAGCTTATTACCATCTGGACTTGCTACTGTTTTCCTTGTGCCAGATGCTTTTTATGGATGGGGAATTTGTTCTCATTCTTTTGCCCACAGCCCTCCCTTCAGTTTAAGGGTTATATTCATTGAATTCAGGTTAAAAATTGGAGATATTTTACTTGAAACTAGTTCTGTCATGATCTAGCCTTCTGTACACATCATGTAAACCTACCCATTGGAATTGGAGAGGGATTTAATTGCTTATTGCAAATTAGCTTTAATAAAGTTATATAGAAAGCAGTTTTCAAAATTTAATCTCTGATTTCAAAGAGGCATAACTGATATATATAGAACTTTTCACATCAAATCTATACTTTTTTGGCCTTCATCAAAAGGAGGCAGGGTAAAAGTTTAATCACGGGAAGGAAGCATGGGGCCAATAAAAAAGAAAATAAAAGGAGAAAAGGAAATAATAAAATTTCAGTGAATCTTTCCAGGATCACTGTAGGATCTGTGTTATCTCCATTTTAGGGGTTAGAAAACAGAAAAAGAGACAGATCATTCAGAAAGCAGGCATAAGAGTCTAAGATTTGTATCTGGCTCTGCATGACTCCACAGTTTGTGATTTATCCATCATCCCAAGTTGCCTATGAGAACAAATGAATGTCTGAATAAAGCAAGGTGAAGGTAAGAGAAACTAAAAGAGAAATCATTTGTTTCCTTCATATTAAGCTTCCATTCAACAACTATAGGTAATGAAGTGGATTTCTGGCTAGGATGTTACTCTTCGCTAGTTTTATTTTGGAACCAGTATTTTCTCATCCCTCCTTTCCTTCCTGCCTCCCTCCCACCCTCCCTCCTACAGAATCTCACTCTGTTACCCAGCTCACTGCAACCTCCACCTTCCAGGTTCAAGTGATGCTCCTGTCTCAGCCTCCTGAGTGGCTGGGATTACAGGCATGCACCACCATATCCAGCTAATTTTTGTTATTTTTAGTAGAGCTGGTGTTTAAACATATTGGCGAGGCTGATCTCAAACTCCTAGTCTCAATTGATCCACCTGCCTTGGCCTCACAAAGTGCTGGGATTACAAGCATGAGCCACCATGCCTGGCCCAGAAACCAGTATTTGATTTCTGAGTAGAATATTGATAGACATTGGAAATTATTTTTACTTTTTACAAGTTAGAACATCAGTAGAATCTTTACACCAAATAACAACCTTGAATATTTGTGTCCATGGAAGACAATCTTTGTCAAGACACCTACACTGAAAAAAGTCAATTGTGAAAAAGAAAAACAACAGGACAGTCTGGTGTGTCAAGTGAGAGCCAGATGGATGTTAAATGGGAGGAAGAATTGTAACTCAAATTCTCCTCCATTTCACTTTACTTCTTAGAAGTCAGAGGCAAATGCCAGTGTGTTCTTGATCTAGTTCTGGAAGTTGCTCTTCTATCTTCTATAGACAAGAGATAATATAAACTAAAATGAAATAAAATGGAGAATGATTGGTGACTCTTTCACAGAGACCTATTGGGTGATGAGTGAGTAGCTGTGTGAGCTTGGCCCTCCGTGGTTGTAGCGTCTAGGAAGGGGATCAAACACATCCATGTGTTTGGAGCTGTGAGAGCTCAAAAGAGAATAACCTTTTCAGGGGTGTTCAGGAAAGGTGTCAGTGTATATCCTTTGAGTTGACACCACAGTACAGAAAATCAAGGATCAGAATCAGGGAAGAATCCTTTAATAAACCTTGTCTGTAAATTAGACACCAGATAGGGTAAATATATCTAGCTTGGAGGCTTCAAAAATGACCAGAGAACCCAAAATGTATTAAGCAAGGCTTATCAAAAGGATAGAATGATATATAAGAAACAGTTAAAAGAATTCATATCAATGGACAATGGCTGGAAAGAATGACTTACCTTCAAATTCAGCGAGCTCTATCTGGCATGAGCATTGGGTAGGGGCCCAGAATACGTTGAGTTATTTTTCTTAATTATCTGGTGACTTCGTAGCAGTCATGTCACTGTTTCAATACTTCATTCCATGATCTGTAAAACAAAGAAGTTGCATGAACTATCTTTACGGTCCCTCCAAGCTGTAAAATCATGATTCCAGATATGTAAAAGATGTATATATGAGAAAGTTGATGAGAATCCATTCCCAGTGTTCAAAGATGACAGTTAGGAAAAGCAATGGGTTTAAAGAAAAATAAAAATATAATTAAAAAATTAAAAATATTCTCATCTCCTTAGATTCACATTAGGTCTCCTTAGATATTATAAAATTGTGATGCATGACCATTAGCTAGAAAGAATTTTAGCATAATAGCTACTATCATTTGTATGCTTCTGATGGGTCAAGTGCTATATTTAACACTTTACATATTTTATTATGTAAAGTGAGGTAGTATCTATGAGGTAGATTCTATTATTGCCACCACTTTGATAATGTGGAAACTGAAGCTTGCAAAGATGAAATAACTTCCTTTGGGTTACATATAAACCTAAGAGGCAGCACTGAGATTAGACCTCTGTCTGTCCTATCGCAAAGCCCTTGTTTTTAGCTTTTATAACCTCCTTATATCAAGCATGGGCCTTATCAATTTGTAAGATTCCTTTTCTGATTTTGTGATCATGGAACAGCTGACAAAATTTTGAGCAAAACTTTTTTTTCTCCCTTCAGATGTGACTTATCATGGAACAAATATCTAGTGTTTACAGAAATAAAAGTTATATTACATTGCTTCATGTCCGAGTATACAGAGGTTTTATGTGTTTCTCTGGGAAGAAAAGGAAATACAGCTGTTTTGCAGGTAATAACAGTTTATTTTATGTCCTATTTTCTTTAACAGGGATTGCTCTTACTTGGAAACTCTTCTGGCATTTTGTAGGCAATAACGATGTAAAAAGAATGCTCCTTGCAGAGAGTTTCACAAGCCTTGCCCCCAGTTCATAATCTATGGCAGAAGGCATCTACAACCTGATTCCAAGGAAGCTTATCAATACTTTTGACACATAGGGACCAGGGCCTCTCTTCTGATGTGTCTAAGATCAACTCTTCCATCATTGGAGCCTCCAACTTCCTTGTGAGAAAAGAAGCAGCCTGCCAACTTGAGAAAATGCTAAGGAAGATAATTTTTGCAAGGCAGAAACAGAAATGAAAAGTTGGCTTTTGCAAATTAGATGTTAATAAGACTGAATTGCTCTCTGATTATATATCCTGATTCAGGCTCAGGACTAGGCTAGAGCAGAATTATACAACTACACTTGATGCCTTGGAAAGTCTGTTTTGGGGCATCCTTATTGCTTGCTCCTCCCTGTTTGCTTTTCATTATTGGCTCCTTCTCCCTTGATATCTTAAAAGTCCTTTTCCAAGTGATCCCCAGGGGATGAGTCTTGTACTCTCAACCTTTTCTGCCCTCCATTTGGATATCATTGAGCCTGACTTGCTGCTAAAAATTTTACCTAGATTAGTGAACATGGGCACTACTATATTATTTGAGATTTTAATTTTTGAAAAAATACAGTATCTATTTAAAACTCACTGTTCTATAGTAAAATCATGCTACATGTACGTACGGATGAGCTTGAGTCTTCCAAGAGCCCTTTGAGATGGATATTTATGGGAGAGCAATGGGGGCCTACAGAGGTGAAGGAATTTTCCCAAGCTCCTTCATTCAGAATTGAAGCAGGAGATGGTGGCAGCAAAATCTGCTTTCCCTACTTTCCTGCATTTCCTCCCCATGACATTTAATCATGGCTGTTGGATATATTGGTAAAATTATAGGCTTCTCAGACTTAGGCAGACCCATGCTTAAAAATGAGAAAGAGAAGGGCTGTCTAGCACGTCCATCTCTCTTCAAATGAATTAACTCAGATTTTTTATCCCTCTTGTTCATTCTCCTACTGCCTGCAATTACTAAATAGCATAATACCACCCTATCATACTCTCTTATAGTTGTATAATACTTTCTTATATTGTTTTGGTGCTCTCCAGAATAGAATCTTGGTCTCAGTGTTTGTTTCTCTTAGTTGCTCTTTGAAAGTTTGGAGTAGCAACAGAACATTTGAGAAAACACTTCAAATTTTTTTTTTTTTTTGAGACGGAGTTTTGCTCTTGTTACCCAGGCTGGAGTGCAATGGCGCGATCTTGGCTCACCGCAACCTCCGCCTCCTGGGTTCAGGCAATTCTCCTGCCTCAGCCTTCTGAGTAGCTGGGATTACAGGCACGCACCACCATGCCCAGCTAATTTTTTGTATTTTTAGTAGAGGCGGGGTTTCACCATATTGACCAGGATGGTCTCGATCTCTTGACCTCGTGATTCACCTGCCTCAGCCTCCCAAAGTGCTGGGATTACAGGCTTGAGCCACCACGCCCATCCCTGGAACACTTCGAATTTATAGGACTTGATAGAAAGGCCCAGTGGCAATTAGGGTAATTTTATATTAATTATTGTTATTTTATCCCATTGTTAGGGAATTTAAGAACATTTTTACAAGTGTGAATGGTTGTTTCTTTGTCTAAAAGCAGACAAACAAACAAACAAGTCTTGCTCTGTCGCCAGGCTGGAGTGCAGCCTGGCAATATGTGTGTTCTCAGCTCACTACAACTTCTGCCTCCCAGGTTCAAGTGATTCTCCTGCCTCAGCCTCCCAAGTAACTGGGATTACAGGCATACACCACCATGCCCAGCTAATTTTTGTATTTTTAGTAGAAAGGGGGTTTAAACATGTTGTCCAGGATGGTCTCAATCTGTTGACCTTATGATCTGCCTGCCTTGGCCTCCCAGAGTGCTGGGATTACAGGCATGAGTCACTGCCAGGTTGATGTTTGTTTGTTTTAATGGCGTGGCTGTTCTGGAAGAAATCGATTAAGAAAATGTCATGAGTTACTACAAGTTATTGCTATTGAGGTCAGAATGTTCATGAGGATCAGTCAAATAGTATTTTGCAGTTTGTAATGACTTTCTCAGGTAAACTGATGACTAAAGGATAGTGATAGTTTCTGATTTGAGAACAGGACCTCCTAAGTATACAGATTTCAGCATTTTAAAGGTCAATTACTAGTTCAGATCACCAAGAGCAACATCGTGGAACACCGTCAGTCTACAAGCATCAGCACGAGGTGTAGTACCTTTTCACTGATTAGAACAAGTGAAGCAGAAAGTGCCCACAGGGAAAGTTTGCAGAAGTCTCAAACCATTCCCATGTGGTGAGCAGGAATCCAGCACCTGAGTACAAGCCCAGGGAAGGCTTCAGAAACATTTGCTTAGCCTTGACACAAGCTGTTGGGAGAAAAATACAACAGCATTTAAGCATGTATTGGCTATACAGCCTGCTGGAGGCAAGCTGACCTTTTTTATCTACTTTTGGACAAATGGAAAAAAATAAGATCTAAAAATATGGACAGTGGATGTTCAGTGGCAAAGCCAGAAATTTGGTATCTCACATAAGAACTTCAGAATGGGATAGATATTTTACTCTCAGAATATGGAAAATGTCAACATTGTTTACAACTTATGAAAGGGGGATTCTCTCCCTTGCTCAGATATTTTGTTTCCAAGAACTTTTTACATTTTCCCACATAGAAGAGTTGCTCATATCATTAACCCTTATGAAGTTAAATAGTCAATACTTAAACTGTCTTTGTAATATCAGCAATGTTGCTTGAAATGCAGTGGTTTTTGTACTTTTTTTTTAGGTCTTGAAGTTTCTGATATCCTGCAAATATAGCTCCTACGACATTATCTTAATATTTCTAATAAAAGGTTATCCCATGTGGGCTAGATGGCTTTTCCTGACCTCCAAGTCACTAAGTCTTACCAGCATTGCTTGGATAATAATCAGCCTATGTTTATAATAAGTTAAATGTGACTGCAAAAATACCATAAGAAAAAGTCAATCTAGGATTAATGCACATCTTACATAGGTCTATAATTTCATCTGTTATTAATATCATTCAATATTTAAAACTACTTCACACAATCTTTGGGTCATAGAACTTTATTGTATATGTAAGCTTAAGTTTATAAAATTGATAATTAGCAGTTTTTTAAAGAAAAAGCAGATATTACATAATAGTTTTGGCAAGTAGGTCAATTGCCCTGGTAGCCTCAAAACAGCAGTGAAGACCTAGATAGGTTGAAAACCTAGAAGGTTGAAGAATGAATATACCCTATAAACTAATATAAAGTATATGTGCTTATTTAGCTGAGCTGATATGTATATGTGCCAGATATTAGAACAGAAAAATCATAGATGAAAATATAGCCCTATTTCCAAAGGGTTTGCTAGGTACTTAGACACAAGTGTAGAATTTACATTTCACATTTAGTTATATTGCATGTTGCATATATACCGTATGTCATTTTGCATATATAGCAGACTCCTGAACAACATGGGTTTGAACTGTGCAGGTCCACTTATAAGTAGATTTTCTCCCTCCTCTGCCACTCCTGAGACAGCAAGACTAACCTCTCCTCTTCCTTCTCTTCAGCCTGTTCTATGTGAAGACAAGGAGCATGAAGACCTTTATTAGGATCCACTTCCACTTAGTAGTAAATGTGTTTTCTCTTCCTTATAATTTCTTAACATTTTCTTTTCTCATATTCTTATCATATTCTTTATTGTAAGAATACATAATGGATATACAAAATATGTGTTAATAGACTTTCTATAATCACTATGGATTCCAGTCAACAGTAAGCTATTAGTAGTTAAGAGTTTTGGAAAAGTCAAAAGTTGCATAATGGATTTTTGATTATGTAGGGGTTTGGCACCCCTAAACCCCATGTTGTTCAAGGATTAACTGTATATTTAAAATTGCATATGATATCTACATCTACTGATAACCCGGAAATATCAGAGAATGGGAGGGGAAAAGGCAATTGCCAATCTGCTAAGCATATATCTGCTATGAGAAGTATTATGATATTACTTAGCACATTTACTTATTATAATTCTAATTATAGTCCTCACTCTATAAGGATATGGAAGTCAGGAAGAACAGAGCAATTTAAGGTTATGCAACTTGTTAATAGGAGTTGTATTAACATCTTTTGTATTGAACAAAGTATTTGTGGCTTCAAAGTCATCGTCCCCAAATTTTACCTCATTCTCCATTTCCTTGTGTCCCCATTGCACCATGCTGCCTCAACTGCTTCACATATTTTAAATTTGTTTTGTTTTCTCTTGATAATGCATTTGAACTATTCTTTATTGGCTCACAACACTAGCTTTTAGAAATAAAGATAAGAGATACCCCATCAATGTCTGACTGCGAAGGGCTAACCTGCTGCTAAACAGTGGATAATTCACAAAATAAATCTAAATTACTTTCTATTTAAAGTATAAAATGTGGAAGCTGCAAAGGACCCAAGAGCCTTCCTCCTTCATTTTACAAATGAAGAAACTGAGCCTCACAGTGGCACAGCTAGTTATACTCCATTAACCAACCACATATCAATGAGGCAGCAGATAATTTTGAGTATTTTTCAGGGATTTGCAGGAAAATATCTTTTATTTGTCACTTGGCTTTTTGACGCCACTTTTACAATCATGTTTGTTAAAATACATGCCTTCAGAACAAATGAATTACTGGTATGTTCTTGACCAGGATTGTAAGTTTTCTAAGTGTTGGGTGGAATCAAACTATAAGAAAAAAAAAAAAAAACTAGAAGAGACTAATCTTTACAGATTAATTTGGTTCTTCCACCCCAGTTTATGAGGCAGCAATCTTGCCATGCTTATTGATTATCAGACAAGACTACTAATCCCCTTAAGGTCATTAAGTGTACTTAATTAAAGAGCAGTTAGCACGCTTCTCTTTACTAAAGTAATGTGGCTGTTAAAAGTGATTTGTACTTTACCAATACAGTAGCTATTAATCTGAAGGACAATTTACCATTTATATTTTCCCAAACAAATATATTTGGTAGGTCAAGCGAGCACTGATATTTATTATGAGCCCTCTTGATGCACCATATCTGTAATTGTCAGTAAAGAAAGAAAGGCTCCAATCATGCTGTCTGTTTAATAGAAGAGTCATAGAAATGACTCTTCTTTCCGAGTGCTGCAACTAATTACTGTTTGCTTAACAGTCTGAGGCCTTCCCCTTTTGCCAATACAGGGAATAATGCATGCCAATACAAGGAATAGTGTTGATTTGAAAAATAATGTTATTTCTTTGAATTTAAAAAAGAATTTGAACAAGAATGATGGAAACAGCTACATCCACATTATGAAGTGTCAACTCATAAAAACCGAGTTGACAAAATTCCTAGTTGGAAATCATGGGCTGGGGCATTTATTGTGGATAATTTTATGGTGTTGTTGTAGAAGTAGTTAGATGACTGAATTTGTGGATTGGCCTCCCACAGCATTCTCCATCTTATCCTACACCCTTTTAGTACCTTCACACGTAATTGTTCAAGACTGTACAGGCAATATGGCAAATGCATAATGGCACTGTACCTGCAGACAGACATTTCCTATGCATGATTAGGTACTAAGAAGCTCCTAAGGAAAGGCAAGATTAATCACATGCAACAGCCCTGGCTTTCATAAATGCCACAGGCTACTCCAACACAGCTCAACTGGAGTTATTACAGGAAAAACTGGAGAGGCTTCCAGTACTCAGAAAAGTGATGGCAAAACTGGGTGTTCATGTGAATTACCTCTTAGACTATCTTAATTCCCTTGCTTTTTTAGATTTCTATTTCCCAGTTGGAAAATGATTCATAAAGATGCCCATCTTATTTGGGAACCCAAATAAGAAGATATTCAGTTCCCCAGAGAAAAGAAAACACAACAAAGCAACAAGGTTTTGTTAACAGAGGTTATTTTCAGTCTGTTTCTCCAAATTATAGTTCAAAAGGTTAGACTATGATAAATGAAGAGAGAAAATACTTGTGTTTGTGTGAGGTAAGCAGCAGGGGAAAATATATCTAAACATCATGTCATTGACTGATGGGAAGAGAGATTATTGGCCCATTTTTAACTGCAGATCCCTTTGCCACTGCAACGTGCTTTTCCCAGTGGTATCCACCCTTAAAACTGGACTGACTGATAAAAGCTAACAACGTAATGGCTGGTGAAGTTGGCACAAACTCCACCCAACTAATATCAGTCAGATCTCTCTTTTGACTCTCAGGTATCACTGTAAAAGCAATGAGACTGTCTAGTGATTCTAATTTTGCAATTTGGATGGAGGCAAATGTTTTACAATACTTGGTTTTTAGGACTATCTGTTTCTCTTTTGTATTTCCAAGCACAATTGATGTAGCATGCAAATTCACGATTCAATACTATAGTGCTAGAAGAGCAATTTGACAAACTGTGACCCAGATTAGGAGGTTCTCAGATGGCCACCAGTAATGACTTGAACCTTGGGTTTGGAGGACGTTAGTAAGGCCTAGGAACTAGAGGTGTGTCGTGAGAAGTATAACAGTAGGTAGTATTTATTGAGCTTGTTGGCTCTACCAAGAACATGATTACGTCTCTTATCATACAACCACCTGTGACAGGGAGTCCATTTTACAAGTTTGGAGGCTGACACTTAAGATCACAACCAAAAAAATATATATATCACAACCTATTAAATTGACTGCAGTGAAATGCTTCTCAATTATATGAGCACTTTAAAAAGGGAGAAGGACAGATGAATGAACACTTAGAAGGGGCAGAAGGAATCATCTCTCAAATACCATCAATACTCAAATATTGAAGGAATCATAGGATCATTATTAGTCATCATGACTCTTACTGTTAAGGTGAATGGTAGAAAAGACGGGTGGTAGCTTCAAGTACGTGTGCTACAGACGGTTGCAGAAGCTCTCTCTCCTCCAATGGAAGTGTTGACTCCTAATATAAAATTAACCAAATTCCAGTGAAAAGCATTTGGCCATGTTTTATAGTATGAGAATGATATAATTATATTTTAAAAGCATACTATATACCCATTGCTTGTATTTGTCTGGGGATTGATGCAACTAAAGTTACTGAAACTAAGACTTAACTAAATTAACCAAATTCTTAATTTTCATCATGTGAATTGTTTTCCTGTTTTTTCTTTCTTCGTTTCTTTAACTTACTTTATACATGTTCATGTTTGCCAATGTCATTGTTATATCCAGGACATCTCTTTAATATTCCTTCAGTGACTATTAAATTTGACTTAAAAATACATTAATTTAGATTTTTTCAAGCTGCTTACCAGTTAGCAGTATTTTTAATGTCCTATTTATCTAATACAGTTGCTTGTGCTGTTTTTATAATCAGATAAGGGTCATTAAATCATTTTTGAGATTAAATAGCACAAAACCATTTTTTTTTGTTTATGTGCCCCATTAATATTAGAGCTTATGCTTACTGTGGCTTAATGTTGCAATTTTTAAATATCATTTATGTTAATATGAAAAGGCTCTATTATCTAATTGTGAGGATTATTTCCATTACTTTCCAGCATAATCTCTCCAAATATTGGCCTCCATATTGCTTTGAAGCTGACAGATTTATAACCTTGGGCATTTCTTAGGACACATTTGAAATGCTGTTACTCTTACTTGGTCATTGTATTATGTTTGGAGTTTTGGTTTTTCAATTGTAACAAGTATCTAAATGCTGAGCTTCTTGTTTTGGTACAGCTGTTATCTGAAACATTCATAACATTGAAGCCCCAGTGAACCTTCCTATTAAGTCTTTTGAAACAAGACAGAGAAAAAGCTACAGGCGAGAAAAAGACCAAGAGAGACCAAGCAAGTGAGTAACCAAACAAGTTAAGGCACATACCTCTTAAACAGCCAAACTTTTGACATGCAATCACTCAAACTACGCTTTTTTCAGAACAGGGGAAAATGTCAACTGACATACAATGTCCTGAATTACGCACATCAAAAGTCCCTTTCATGACTATAGATTATAAGTTCTCTGGAAAGTTTCTATTTCAAATATTCTCTTCCATTATTGATGTAAATACATCCAGGTGTGCTGTTACTTCCAATTATTACAGGAAATACGAAGTCATTGTAAATTTTATCCAACATCACTTACAATAAGCGGGGCCTTTTCATGCCAAGACTACCAAAGTACCTCTTTGTTCAACCCTTCAAACCACACAAGTGGGGTTGCTTTGTGCACAGTGCACTCCCCTCTAGGTGTAGCCTCCATGGGTGGCCCTGCTGACTTGGATGTATCAGTCCTACAGGCTAGTTTCTTTCATCAGTGACCTAGGGCACCCACCACTTCTTCCTATGCACCCAGCCAACATCATCTGTGAATTAGACCCTTTATACATTAGCTGTTTCTGGAAAGAGTGATTTAGTTATATCTTCCTAAAAGGAGAATGAGCCATGTCAAGTATAGTTGAAAATGCAAACATTGTGGCAAGAGCACTGGGTTTGGATGCAGGAGCCCTGGGTTCAAATCCCCACTCTCTAATTTATGAGAGAGATCGCTTACTCTCTCCAAACTTTAGTATTCTTTTTTTTATTGCATTTTAGGTTTTGGGGTACATGTGCAGAACATGCAAGATAGTTGTATAGGTACACACATGGCAGTGTGTTTTGCTGCCTTCTTCCCCTTCTCCCACATTTGGCATTTCTCCCCAGGCTATCCCTCCCCAGCTCCCCCGCACCGCTGTTCCTCCCCTATTCCCCCCAATAGACCCCAGTGTGTAGTACTCCCTTCCCTGTGTCCATGTGTTCTCATTTTTCATCACCCGCCTATGAGCGAGAATATGTGGTATTTCATTTTCTGTTCTTGTGTCAGTTTGCTGAGAATGATGTTCTCCAGATTCATAGTGATCAATATCACCTACTTCCCAGGGCTGTTATGAAGATTAAAACAGGTAAGTGTACATAGATATGTTTTTTTAAACTTTTAGATACCATATTAAGTTCAGATAGTACCAAACTTACTACTCGTAGTAACATACGTATAATGTAAACACCTTCGTAGCATCTAATACATGTCAGACTGTTTCAAGTGCTTTGTTGTGTTATACCTCATCTATCCTCCTTATGTTCCTCAGTAGTTGGTACAGTGAACATACCCACTGTATAAAAGGCTAAACTGAGGTTAAACAACTTGCTGCTGAGTCACATAGCTAGTAAATGAATGAGCTGAAATTTGACTCCAGGGTCCACGTTCATAATCAGTATACTATTTTGCCTCTTGAATAATGTAATAATGATAATAATTACACTATAACATACATACACACACACACACCTTCTGATGAGTCAGTATGTTTGATGTTTTCCTTGACTATCCTGTACTCTAATCATTGGCCCAGCTCCTGAACAAATATTTTTTAGTAAAGTAAGGGAATGACTCAGTATGTAGGAATTTAAAATACATGTCCTAATACAGTGGGTCAACAATCTCATCTCCCCTTCAGGTGACTGTATGATTAGGAACAGCAAAATTTAAATAGTAATAGAACATTTTCATTTGATATAAAATATTAAAGATGGTTTTAAACTATATTTTCAAGGAAATTATTGGTCACATCTGTGTCTACAGTGTATCCTGCCACCTCTTTTAGCTGCCTTCAATTTAGAGAAACTCTATTAAACTTATATTTATCTCTTTTCGGGTATTCATGACATTCAAAGATTGCTTAGTCACACTTAGGCTTGTCATCCCCAGCATGTAGTTTGCCAAATGTAGCTACAAAAGACGTGACTGCTGTCTGGTCATACTGTAAAACTTTTTATCTAATGCTATACTGAGTTCCCATGCCTCCCAATGGCAGAAAGTGTTTTAGTCAGTTCTGGGTTTTCTGTCATTTTATACTTCAACTTAGTTAATTCAAAAATTTCCCCTCTGCATTCTACTCCCACTCATAGTATTTAACGCCGTCATGGAGAAGCCTAGTCATAATGCCCTCTGCTGAGGGAGCCACAGTTCTGCATCATCTCTGGTCTTCTGGCTTCCTTGTCTTCAACTCAAGCCCTTTCTTTTGACATTGGCCAAGTATCAGCACTTACATAGTTCTTTTGTGGGCATAGGATCTTGTGCTCTCTGGGCTTTTGGATATTTGCAGGGGTGGAGTGGGTGAGTTGGGGTAGACAATGTCTCCTGTTTTCTCTACCCAAGCTCGCCCCCTATTTAATATCCTTGACTCTGCTGCTGTTGCATTTAAGCATAGGATTTCATTTACTTGATTGGGTTCCTACTGACTTTAAAGCCTTCCTACTCACAGGTAATTAAACACAGTGGGGATTCATTCAGCCCTTTCAACTCTGCTCCTCTCCCCTCCCTGGAGGAGGATCTTATTTTTTCTAGTTTTGGGGGTTCGGAGGTGGGTAGAGGACAATATAAAATTGGTTCTGTATGCTTGCACATGCTTGTAAATCTTTCCTTGTAGGAAAAGTGTTTACACCTGGACTAAGCGCTTTGACATGACAGTCAAGGTGATGGTTTTGTCCAATCGTACTGGTGTAACTAGGTCCCTAGCTCTGGGTAATCCTGAAATGGGAGAGGGTAGAAGTAAATGGAGAAATGGACTGGGGTGGGGATATCTTGTCAGTGTCATCTAACCACATATATTTAATTGCATTTCTTTTCTTTCCCTTCCTTTCCTTTTAAAGACAAATGATGGAGAAACATGGTACCATTTGTGTTGTCTGAAGAAATACTTGAAGTTCTGCTTCCCTTTCCAATAAAAGGCCTGCTTCAGCTACTATGTTTGACTGCTTGTGGCAGGGCATTCGCTATCTCTCTCTCTACTTGGACTGTATTACTTCCTTCCATTTTAATTATGTACATTTATTTTCGTTAGCAACTTGATGTTGAATTCCACGATTTACTGAATTGTTAGCATTTTAATAAATAAGAATTTGTAACTTAAGGCTCAAATATCCAAACAATATACATATTGCTTCTTTTTGGCGTTTCAAATATTTATTGAAGTGCCTATATAATTTCTTATGCCATCATTGTTCTGGGTAATTAAAATATGGCAGTGAACAAAGAAGAAAACAGTCTCTACTTTTATGGAGTTTGGAGCATATCTTGGAAGATTACTAGATACTAATCATAAAAGGTGTGGAAAAAAAGAGGTTGACTATGTTGTAGCCATAATTTTCCAAATATGCCATGTGATGTGGCATAAAAATAGAAGAAGAAAGAGTTATCTTATGTACCTGAGATCAAACTAAGTTAAATTATTCCATCACCACCGTTCTCTGTGACTCAGGAGTATGGAGTTGGAATGTTAAGTAATGTCAACATTACTTAAAAGGATTACAACCAGCTAAGTTTAAACTTGATGCTTCCCAGGGCATTAAAGAGATAATCACTGACTAGGAAAGGCTTATAATGAAAATACCATTTATTTCATTATATAAGGCGGTAAAAATTTATTAAAATACATTTCATCATTAAACATTACAGGTATATACCATGCTACTGATGAGTTTGATGAAAATATTCCAGAGTGATATGCAGCATATTCTTCTGAAAAAATGGTCCTGACTACATTGGAATTTAATGTTAAAAATAAGCCAGCCTGGAAATATGACTCATTTGAAAGTTTTTGTTAGGAAACCTGTCCCGATACAGCAAACAAAAATATTTAGGACACACAGTTGCATGGTATTTCGTGGTGGCATTTGTGCCAGTGTTTTAAAAACAATCACCAGAAATTTGATTGTTTGGCTTTGGACTAGGCAGCCAGAAATAAAGTCCATTCCTCAGGAGTCCTGGTCACAAATTGTATTTGTTTCTATAACACTTGTTTCTTTTTTACCTCCAGGACTTAAAAAGGTTTCCTTTCACCAGAATTGTGCCTATAATGTGCATCCCTATCTCTATGAACAGTGCCTGCCCTGTGTCTATCCAGATGAATATGCAATTTGCATGTTGCTGATTAAAATGAAAGTCTGCACATGTATATGAATGTCTGGTCACACTTTAAAAGGAAATCTCAAATGCTGACAGAATACCTTCCCCCTTTCTCTACAATCCAACAGCTGGAGTTCTTGTATACACTCTAAGCCTTATGCCATATCTTTTAAACAAAGAATGAACCCGTAGAGGAAAAGCAGCCAGGAAGACTTTGGCTTCATGGCTCTGCATGAAACAAATGCCCCCTGAGAGCATCTTCCTGCTCCTCTACTCCTCTGCTTCAGAATCCCTGGCTGTTGGTATTTGAGTGATTCAGCAATAGATGCTCATGGGATTTCTTCCAGCAGTGAGAAGCCCAGTTTTAGATTATAATAGACCAGCTACCGGTGAAGAACACAGAATGTTATCAGTCAGCTTTTACGTTGGTGTCTTGGGAAGGGATTGGGGGAGAGAGGGTAGGGAGCAAAAGAGAAATTGCATAGGAGAAGATGTTATATCCTGTTAGTGTCCCGAGTTACACTAGGAGACCACGAAGACATTTATTCTAAACTATATGAAAAGTAGCCATTGGTAAGAACGTTCTTTTAAGAAGTAGCAGGTTGAGAATAAGACAGCTACTGCTGATATGGTCAAAAGGGGTCATTTGTATACTTAGATCTTAAAGTGAAATCAGAGAAGTGTTCACAAAACTCTTAACTGCTTAAATTTCGTGAAAGCTCACTATTTTCCTAGAACACATCAATGCTGCACATATGAGAAAAGTGCCCTGCCTTCTAGTTCTGAAACCAATCAATACGTCCACCTACATCAAGTTTTTCCCATTTAGGTCATTTATTCATCTTCTAACTGGGTTATAGATGAAATGGTCAAAAGGCAAAGTTTCTTCCTCCCTTATCCAGAAAAGACAAGTGTAGGGTTAATTTTAGATTAATTTGTCTTGCCTCTGCCATCAGAACAAGACAATTCTTTTGACCAAATTACTTTTTTTTATATTAACAAAGTAGGCGTAGAAAACAATGTTACCTGACATATGTTTAATGCTTCATGACCATTGTATAAAGTGCCAGGAATTATTTAAAAAAGAATAAGTATAATTCATCATCTAGCACTTAACTGTTGGCTACGTCATAGAAGTTGAATGAAGGTTTATTAGTTGAAGGAAGTCTATTGTAGGAGTAGAGCCTTATGGGTAGCTGTAACAGAGTGGTCTACCCTCTCTAAGAGCCAAGAAATGTTTCTTAGAAGAGGAGACATCTGATTTTAGTATTTATATATGATTAGGAATTCACAATTCAGAGAGAAACAGAAAGAGCAGATCATATTAAAATAGAGAGCCTGGGATTTATGAAATGCATGGAAGCACAACATACACAGTGTGTTTAGGAAACTGGGAAGTGTGGTGTGGTTGGAGCATAGGGTGAACACAAAGTAGGGGAAAGGGTGGGGTTGAGGTTAGAAGGTGTGGTAAGGGCCAGGGCTCGGAGAAGGCATGGACTTATATTTTACTCCCTATTGTGTGTTCAAGACAAAGAGTACCTGGTTTTCATGAGGGGTTGATTATTTGTTGAGTAAATGAATGGATAGATAGATGGATAGATGGATGAAATGATGATGCTGAAGCCACTAATTTATTCTTATAGACTGGGAGAGGTCAATGAAGACTTTAAGCAGGATGGTGACACGAGACACATAGCGTTGATGGAGAATTTGTGCGCTGGTTGATGGAGAGACTGGAGTCAGGGAGGTCCCTGAAGTAGCTATGCATTGTCTACTGATGAACTTCTAAGGAGAATTTTGTTTAAGGTAAATATAGTACGTAGAGAGCTACATATAAAGCAGAATCAATAAATACTGTTGACTCATTAGATAGAAGGGGCAGACGATTGAGAATGACTGGCTGAGCAATGATTCAGATAAGCAGCCTGTGAAGAACCTGGAACCTGAGCAGGTTTTAGGTAAAGATGTCCTATAGGTTGTTAGACATGCAGGTCCAGAAGTCACAGGAAAAATGGAAGTTCAGGAGAGACCCTCAGGGGCCTTTAGGCTATAGATGATATCTGAGAAAAAAATGTGAGGGAGGAATTCTGAGGATCATCAAACAGAAGGATCTAAAAAGGAGCTAAAAAATGCACTGAAAGGGAGATTACAAATCAACAACTAGGTAAGGGGACCAGGAAGAAGTAGGACCGGCTGTTTGTTCACTAGGACGCTCTGAGAAATGTCATTATTGGTGTTACTGAATGTAAACTTTCTTCAGCCAGTTTGTAATTTTCATTTACTATAATGCTCTAATACATTTATTTGATTACTCATTTAATGGGATTTTGCCATACAACTTGGCTTAATGAATATTGAGGATGTAATGATGCTTTGCAATAATTTTCAGAAAGCTGCTTCATTTTCTTTATCTGTACTTCCTAATACCAGGTGAAAACTTTGCCCCATATCCTCACTTTCAAAGTAATAGTAATGACACAGGTATTCTGTTAAAATCAGGCCCAAACCTGGGCGAAAAAAATCAACATACTTGGGGTTAGGACACAGAGTATTAAAAAAAAAAAAGGAAGGAGAATTCAGGGGTTGTCGGGGTAGGAGGGTTTAGAGAACCAATAAATCCTTAGAGATTAGAAAATTTCAAGTTTCCTTCCTTTTGTGAAAACCATTTCCCTTTTGGGATTTAACAGCTACTCAGAAACCAGGTAAGTCAAACACATTCTCAAGTGGGCATTTGTCTAGATCCCCAAATTCGATACAATTTAGCAAATTGTCAGTCTGTGCTGAGAATAGCAGGGGCTGCATTTTTGCAGTTCTCTAGTTCATTTGACAGATCTTTGAGGGGAAATCCAAGCACTTACTGGCACTAAGTCATTAGTCAGTGTTTCAGTCAGCACTGGCTCGCTATGTCTTCCAGGCCCTAGAAAGCAACTGCTGCCCCTTCTAGAAAATCAGAGATAGTGTGGCAAAAGGGAAATCAATTAATTTTACAAATAATAACAACTACTCATAAGGTAAATGAGATCCTGGAAACAAATTAAGAAATGCGTTGCACTTTTATTTCCCTTACCATACAAATTGGTTTTTATAAATTAGGACATTAATGTATATATAAATCTAGTTGCTGCTTACACCATTAATTCATTATCCCTTCCCGAGACAAATGACAGCAATTAGGTTCTATTAAAAGTGTTAGTTGAATTTTGAGTTCATTTATGAAATGAGAACTAAATGTCGAGGTTCCTTTGGCATAACTATCATCTATTTTCATTCATTATTTACTTTCTGAGGCTAATTTAAAAGATGATTTTACTGTTCTCTTTCAAATCAAAGTATTTTTTACTCTACCCATAAACTTAGAGTTAATATATCAAAATACACAGGGAGAGAGCTTTGTATGGGAGGGTATTATTAGAATAAAGGTTCCTTTACTGTAGGACCCTAAGAAGTTGGCTTACTTAACCCTGACTTAGCCTTAATGTGACCACTACAGCCATTTATAGTTTAAGGTAAAGCTCTTCCCATTATTCTCCTCTTTTTCTAAAAATTGAAGTTCCTTACTGATGATCAAGGCAAAAGCGTACATAATACAGTGGAAAATATGTTATTCCATTGAACGACCGCAAAGTGCTTTGTATATTTTAGAAACGGATAGGAACTATGAATACAATAGTGAATAAGACATTTTTTGAGAAGTCATGTGACATTAGATATGTATATTTATACCAGCTAGAATTTTAAAATTATTAACTTATATACTTGTACTCAGTTTACTCTACAGAATATATGAAGAGAAACGCATGAACGCGTGCACACACACACACACACACACACACCCCTTTACAAGAGTAAAAGTAAATAACCAAGACAGTTGAAGATATGGGCAGTAAAATAATAAAAAACAGGGATAAATTTACAGTCAGAAATGTATATCATTTCGGCCCATGCAGTTGCAGTTACTATTAGTGACAGCCAGAAAACTTGGTCTGTAAGCTTCTAATAGACCAAGGCAAAGAGGAAAACAGAGGAAATAGTCATTTACAAGATTAAATGCCCACTGTTTCAATGATGCCATCTGTAGTCACCCTTTACATTGGGCACTTATATTTTGTTGGTTCTCTCAATAACTCTGAATGAAGGAAAGGTTCAGTACTTTGCTCAAGGATCCACATCCAGTAAATGGTAGAACTAAGATCAGAACTCAGGGCTGCTGGACTTCAAAGCCTGATCTCTAACTAACCTATACAGTCCTCACCTCTAAAGTTAATTGTCTCACAGGGTACATGGGAGAAGCCTTGCGTGGAGTCAGTGTAAGGCGATATCCTAAAGGAATTTCAGAAATGCCGCAGAATAAGAGAAGGAAATTCTCCTGCTTGTGTATGTGAGAAGAGACAGTGAATTTGCACAAACATTGGCATGTATGTACATACGTAGAAATAATTTGTTTTTAGGAAACAGTTTTTACAATCACTCAGATTCCTTTCTGGTTTTCTTTTAAGACATGTGAGCACACCGCTAGACATATTCTGTTCGGCTCCCTAAATTTGTCAATGATTCTAGAAGACAGAATGCTAACTATCAAAACTAGTTCACAAATATCGTATTAAAACAATCTAGAAGATATTTAGGCAGAGGTCAGAATTTGATCGTGACCTGTCATATTTCTTTAACCAATAGGCCAAGCACAAATGTATTATTTCAGAGCTGTGTTTGAAGATTGGTAATGAGTAAAATGGTATTTTCTTATGAGTTGCATAAATGCTTTGTGATGCTACTGAAATACCTTAATTGCATTTATGAATGTATTTAATGAGTTCCATTTAAAATGTGATATTATGTACCTCATGGGACTAAATGACTCATTCTATCCAGACAGTGCAAACCCAAAGGAACATTGTTTTTTGCCTGCGGTGCAGGGTGAACCAGAAAGCTCTAATCCAACTGTTAGTCACTCTGCTCTGCCTGTGTGAGCTGTGTGCTGTGCCCACAGGAGATCTGGGCTGGGGACTCTCTGTCCAGGAGCCTCTGGTCTGGTATCCAGGCTTAATTGAATAACAGCAGGGGCTTCAGCTGGAAGAGATGAGATGGCCAGTCAAGATGGCTACAAGGTCAAGAAACAGCCTCAGAGGAAGCAATGTTTATGTCACAGAGTTGGTAGAAGATCAATTTTAGACAGTGAGTCGCTGAGAAGAGATTTGCTTTATTGCAGAATGAGAAAGAGTGGAGGCAAGCGTAACACCTACTTTGCTAGAACCCTGATAATCAGTGTAGTCCAGAGTCAAAACTCTTGTTTTTCCTTCAGATTTTTATTCCTATGTCTCCATGATTTTATAGTTCATTTATGATACATATGCTTCATAATAGCTAACTTAATAAGCACCCAGTGTGTGCCAGCCACTGCACTAAACACTTTTATGTGCATTATCTCCTTCAGTTTTCCCAGCAAATCTATGAAGTACATATTGCTATTACTATTATTCTAGTTTTATACGTAAAGAAACAAAGGCATAGCAACTTTGCTCAAGGTTATGTAGCTATCAACTGTGAGACAGAATTTGAATCCAACACTTAGCCACTAAGTTGTGTTTTCAGTTATGTACTTATTTTTACTTATTGTTTTAAGCTAGGGTTTTGAGTTATAATTTACAGATAGGAAAATTTACCTTTTTGAAAGGACAGCTCAATGAATTTTAACACAATCATGTAATCATATCTCAATCAAGATATAGATGAAAATATTTCTACAAACTCCCAAGCTTCCCTCATGCCCCTTTGCATTGTAGGAATATTTTCTGTAGTCAGTCCCCTCCTCTCACACACAGCCCCTGGTAATCAAACTGATTTCTGTGTATGGTTTTGCCTTTTCCATAGTATTTTCCATAATAAAATAATACAGTTTGGGTTCTTTGTTTCTGAAGTTTTTCGCTTAGCATATGTATTTCAGATTCATCCATGTTGCATGTATTAGTGGTTTCCACCTTTCCATTGCTGAGTCATTTTCGATTCTGTGGAGGTGCCACAATATATTTATCCATTCATCATTTGACGGACATTTCCATTTCTGGGTTACTATGAATAAAGCTGCTATTAAAACTGTTGTGGATAGGTCTTTGGGGGACACATCTTTATGTTTTCGAGTAACTACCTAGTAGTGAGATTAAGTGGTGTGGTGTGTGCTGAACTTTATTAGAAGCTGCCAAATTATTTTTCAAAAATGTCTGTACTATTTTGTGTGCATTTCAGTTACTCCATATCATCAGTACTTCCTATTACGTATCTTAACATTTAGTTATTCTTATATGTGTATAATGTTATCTTGTTGGGTTTCATTTTGTATTTTCTTAATGGCTAATGTTGTAACATCTTTTCATTTTTGTATTTGCCTTCTGCATATTTCCTTTGTTGAAATGTTTGTTGAGTTCTTTTGTCCATTTGAAAACTTGGATTCTTTTATCACTGAGTGAAACAACTTATATATTATGGATGTACATCCTTTTGTTCATTCTTATTCATTCATTCTACCTACCAAATAATCAATAACCATTTATCGACTATTTATTAGACACTTTAGTGGGTTGAATATGGTGTCCCCCAGAATTCATGTCCATCTGGAACCTCAGAATGTGATCTTAGTTAAAATAGGGTCTTTGCGAATGTAATTCATTTGGGAAGTTCAAGATGACATCATCCTGGACAGAGGGTGGGCCCTAAATCCAACGACTGGTGTCCTTATTAGAAGGGGACACACAGGAACATAGAGAAGACGGTTATGTGAAGACAAAGGCAGAGACTGAAGTTAGACAGACACACGTCAAGAACACCAGGAGCCACTGGAAAAGGTGTAGAAGGATTTTCCCGGAATCTTTGAAAGTCTGACCCCACTGATACCTTGACTACAGATTTCTTGCTTCCAGAACCATGAGAGAATAAAGTTCTGTTGCTCGAAGTTCATGGTAATTTGTCTCAATAACCCTAGGAAACTAAGACACTCACTATTCCAGGAAAATGGGGCTACTAAAATGAATAAGATGCAGTTAACTTAAGAAGTTCAAAGAGCTAATATGAAATAAACTGGCAACTGTTGATAGAAGGCATCTACAACATTTTTACAAAACTAGCAATATTTGACCTTTTTAAAAAAGGATGATTAGGCATTGCTTAGTCAGATGTAGGGTGAGAGGAACAGAGAGGCAAGGTGGGCAGAGCAGACGCAGCAGAGTGGAGCCATAACAGGTCTCAGTGGGGAGGAAAACTGCGTGTCTATGAGCAGAGCATAGAGGGGACAAGGCAAGAGATATGGTTGAAGAGTTTGGGAGGTAGACATAATCTGAATGGCTTTGTATATCATGCTAATGTGTCTGTTTT
This sequence comes from Leontopithecus rosalia, assembly GCA_028533165.1. Classification (NCBI taxonomy): domain Eukaryota; kingdom Metazoa; phylum Chordata; class Mammalia; order Primates; family Cebidae; genus Leontopithecus; species Leontopithecus rosalia. The sequence goes on from CM052666.1 coordinate 6,929,923, forward strand.
ATTCTGTAGGCAACGTAGAACAAGCCAAGATCTTAAAGATGAAAAACAATGTAATCAGATATCAGTATAGGGGAGTGATTAAGAGCATGTGTGCCTGGGCCTGAATCCTGGCTCTGCTGCTTAGTAACTATGGAAGCTTGAGCAAGTTTCTTATCATCTGTCTTTCATCTGTACAATGGAGACAATAATGGCACCTGTGGCAAAGTGCTGATGTGAGGAGTAAATGAGTTAAACAGGCATAATTCTTAGCAGTGTCTAGCATATATGAGACATTGAACTGAATGTTAGTCATTACAACCTGGCATGCATTTTATCAATAGAAAGTTCATCCTGGAAAGAATGTGGAGATAATTGAGGCAGAGAAAATGTGTGTGAGATAGTAGCAATTATTTAAGCAAATGTGTGAACATCGTAGGGAGGACGGGGAGATTTGGGGCTATTTCTTATGTACAGTCTGAGTTGTACTGGTCAATATGCCGTGAAGAATTGGGAAAAAGAAAATACATTGGTTCAAAGATTTCCGCCTTGAGACAGATTAGAGACTGATGCCATGAGCAGTGAGCAGAATCATAACATAAGCAACGGCATTTGGGAAGGTTTGGTGGGGAGTGGGGAATACATTTTATTTCAGACATGTCAAGATTAATGTGACTGACATCCAGGTACAAAAGCTTAGAAGGCAGGTTAGAAGTCATCTTCAAAAGAAGGGAACAGATGTAAATTCCTAATCTTTCTCAAGGAGGAACCCTTGAATACTTTGTGTCATTCTGGAGCTCTCGTTGAAAACAAATCCAGGAACCCCATTTGTATTAATCAGGTTTCTCTAGAGGGACAGGACTAATAGGATAGATGTATATATATGAAAAGAAGTTTATTAAAGAGTTTTGACTTATGTGATCACAAGGTAAGTCCCAAAATAGGCTGTCTGCAAGCTGAGGAGCGGGGAAGCCAGGCCAAGTTCCAAAACCTCAAAAGTAGGGAAGCTGATAGTGCAGCCTTCAGTCTATAGTCAAAAGCCTCAGAGCCCCATAGCAAAGCACTGGTGTAGCTCCACTAGTCCAAAAGCTGAAGAACTTGGAGTCTGAAGTTTGAGGGCAGAAAGCATCCAGCACAGGAGAAAGATGGAGGCCGGAAGACTCAGCAAGTCCCCTCCTTCCGTGTGCTTCCACCTGCTTTTATCCTAGCCACACTGGAAGCTGACTAAATGGTGTTCACCCAGATTAAAGGTGGATCTGCTGCATTTGAGTCCACTGACTCAAATGTCAATCTCCTTTGATAAAACCTTCACAGGCACACCCAGGAACAATACTTTGCATCTTTCAATCCAATCAAGCTGACCCTCAATATTAACTACCACACCATTCAAGTCCTGCTGAATTTGAATAGCTGGCAGGCAGGCCTTAAGAATTTGCATTTAAGAACTCTTCTAAGTGATGCTTGTGTATATAAGAATCATTGGATTCTGGAAAACCTGGGGGCCTCCAGTCCTTAGTTATTCATTAGAATCACCTTGAGAACTTTTTAAAAAAATGCTAATGGCACGGATCCACCTCCAAGATAATCTTATTTAATTGGTATGAAATGGGGACCACAGCTTTGGGCTGTTTAAAAAGTATCCCAGGTAATTCTAATTTGCAGCCAGAAACTAGAAGGGAGAAAAAGATAATACTTGAGATGGGAGAAACAATCTGGTGATCAGAAGAGATCTGGATGTCAGGTGAGGAAAACAGTTTTCAAAGTAGGACGAGGTAACATTTTTAAATTCAACAGTTGCTGATAATTGCAAGAGACGTAGATCTGAAAATAGATTTGACCAACAGGAGTTCAGTGATGATTTTACAGAGAGTGTTTTCAATGGAGTGGAAAAATATAGCAGCAAGAGTGTAAGATTTAAGAGCATGGAGAAAACAGACTATGCTTTCACAGAGCTTGAAAAGAGATGGAACACAGCTCACAGCAAGGACAATGTATCCTGTGTGTGCATACACATATACACGGTTGACCCTTGAACATGAATGAAACATCAAGTCCTCTCATACATGGATTTTATTCTACTTCTGCCACCTCTGAGACGGCAAGACCAATCTCACACCTTCCCCAGCCTACTAGACGTGAAGATGATAAAGATGAAGGCCTTCGTGATGAAGAGTAAACATACTTTCTCATCCTTATGACTGCTTTTCTTATTGGTAAGAGCCTTCTTTACAACTTTAGACCACTAGTAGTTAAACTTTGCAGGGGCAAAAGTTATATGAGGAATTTTAACTGCACGGATGGGTACTCCAACCCCTACTTTGCTCAGGGATCAATTGCATTTTCTTTTTTGAGACAGCGTCTCCCACTGTCTCCCAGGTTGGAGTGCAGTGGCACAATTTCAGCTCACTGCACCCTCTGCCTCCCAGGTTCAAACAATTCTCCTGCCTCAGCCTCCTGAATAGCTAGGATTATAGGGGCCCACCACCCAGCCCGGCTAATTTTTGTATTTTTAGTAGAGACGGGGTTTCACCAGGTTGACCAGGCTGGTCTCTGACTCCTGACCTCATGATCTGCCTGCCTTGCCTCCCAAAGTTCTGGGATTACAGGAGTGAGCTACGACGCCTGGCCCTGTATATGTTTTTAGAATAAAAATATTTGGAACATTTCTAAGCATAAAAAAAGTACCAGAAAAGAACATGTCGAGCATATAATTTTACATGATTTTATGGAGCAAACTCTAGAAAAGGAGAAATTCGGTTTTAGATGTGCAGTAAGTCTTCGCTCTACAGTGTCGAAAGGTTCTTGTAAACTGACTTTAAAATGATGCATAACAAAACCAATTTTACCATCAGTGAACTTATATAAATTAAAGTTCTTACATCATATTTCTGATCAGAACCCCCCCAACCCCTAATTTAAACACTGAAATAAATATGAGCTATATATCTATTTTAAAAATTTAATAAAAACAAGGTAGTTACTTACCCAACTTTTGGCGGGTGAGTGTGGTCATAGTGGTGGGTTCAATCCAGGAATAATTGTTTGCAAAGAGAATGGCAGGGAGCTCCTCCTCCCACCACGTAGTTCAAAAGCATTAACAAGCAGGGCTCGCTAAGTGCTTTCCTACCATCTTTGTTTTTGTGCGTTTGTATGGTTACCTAATTTACAAATTTTTTTAAATTGCATTTTAGGTTTTGGGGTACAGTGAAGAACATGCAAGATAGTTGCATAGGTACACACGTGGCAGTGTGATTTGCTGCCTTCCTCCCATTCACCTATATCTGGCATTTCTCCCCATGCTATCTCTCCCCAACTCCCCACCCCCCCGCTGTCCCTCCCCTATTCCCCCCAACAGACCCCCGTGTGTGGTACTCCCCTCCCTGTGTCCTTGTGTTCTCATTGTTCAACAACCACCTATGAGTGAGAACATGCGGTATTTCATTTTCTGTTCTTGCAAATTTTTATAATTTGTACTCACTGTTTTCATTTTCCGACACTTTTATTCCAGTTCTGGGTCATGGGTGACTGCTGGGTGCCCAGGAGCCTCTCCCAACAGCTCAGGGGCAAGGTGGAATCAGACTTGAGCAAGACGCTATTCCACTGGAGGGCGCACTGACGCAGCACACTCAGTCAGGGACCAGGTGGACACACTAAGGAACCTAACACGCACAGCTTTGGGATGTGGGAGGAAAATGGAGTACCCAGAGAGCACCCACGCAGACGTCGGGAGAACGCGTAAATTCCACAGACAGTGGCCCTGGCCAGGATTGCTTCCCCCCCTCAGTATTATGTTAACCGAAATGATGTTTAATAAGGTGACATTATTTGAGGATTTGCTGTCCGGAGGAAAAAGTCTCTCCTTGAGAACAGGAGGTAAGGGTAAAAGAAGGGGGCATTTGCTGGAATGGGACAGCATTTGCTATTTGTGGCCCCACTTTTCCGGTGCTGCATGAGGTTCATTCCTCTATGAGAGAAGGGATTGAGGACCGTTGGAGGGCTTGAAGGGATATGAACGGTTTGCATGGAGAATGTGGGGGAAAAGCTGAATAAGGACTAAGATAAACACTGCTGAACAATGTTTGAGAGTCCCATGGGATGTGAAGTCAGTTATATAGTGGCAGCAATTCCTAGAGCCAGGTGATTTTCTCTAGCCACACTTAGCAGTTCATACGTGGGAAATACGAAGCTGTCTCTGGGTTAGGACTGGCAGGGGTGGGGCAGAAGAACAGAAGGAGAAGAAGTAACAGTATTGTTAGAGCACTGTTAAAGTGATTGATAAAATGAGTTTGTGGTGTGGGCAGGAGAGACCAGCCTGGGATAACAAAGAAGGATGATGCAAAGCTTAATAGTTTTTAGGAGCTCCTGATGTAGGTTTAATAAAAGTAGGAGAGTGAGAAAAAAGTGGAAAGAGTGAAGGTTAAGATTTCAGAAGGGGTAACTATAATGCCCTTGGTTTAGTTAGGACAGTGAATTGCTGATTGTAGCAGAGTAATGATAAAATGGGATAGGAAAGCGGGACACCAGGAGCAGGTGCCTGGGTTCTTCATGAACTCAGGTAGTAATCTGGGGGGGGTGCTAGATATGAAAGATGAAAATTTGACAAGGTGTGGGGTGTGGCCAAGCTTTGAGCACCTCAGAAAGAGAGATGGTCCTGCGTTGAAATCCTATCACCACCTGGGGAGTGTTGGCCATTATTTCTGTGAGCTTCAACTTTTTCACTTATAAACCCACAGATAACAGTAGTTATCTCCTAGTGAATTTTAATTTGTTTCTAGGATAAGTAGCATACATATAAAGCACTTAGCACAGATGCTAGCACTTACAAATGCACGTGAAATGTTAATTCTTGAAGTTCCTCCCACCTTCCCACATTCTCGTGCCTGAGAGGCCGTCAAGTAGATACCTACTTGATGAAGTGCTGTGTACTATGAAGTCTGTAATTAAGGTATGCAAAAGCTATACTTTTTAAATTGTATTTCAGCTTGTGGAAATTTCTTCCTAAATTGCAACTAAGTCTTATGGAGCTTATCTAGCATAAGAAGACCGTGACTAAGGAGTCCTCTAGTCTAATAAATGGTCAGCCTCCAGGTTTTTCTTTGGCTCTTGATTTAAGCATGCTGTATGGAGACATTCCTTTTTGCTTCTGTTTCAGTGTAATACTTTGGGGTGTGCAAACTGGCCTGTTGCCTCCAAGGGCATGAATAGTATCTGTAAGGGTTTTGATCTTGCTCGACTTAAATTTACTTTGTAGCCTTTATTATGGAGCTTGTTACTTTTTCATGATGCCTTCTGAAGGAACAGGGCACAGGATTATACTCTCACATTCTATAAAATGATCTCAGGACCTGAGAACACAGGACCCATTTCCCCTCTCTCATCTTCTGATCTCCAAACTATCTCTTTTTTTCCTCCATCCCTTACCCACTACTCCCACAGCCTCCATTCAAAGATAGGTTAGCAGATTTGGGAAGGATTGACTGGGACCCCTACCCTTTCAATTCTTAGTACCCCTACCTACAAACATTTTATGGCTGTCTAGGGAGCTCTTTATTTTTTGAAGGGCTTCAGTCTTTTTTTTCCATTTTCATTTTTTCAGATGAAATCTTGCTCTGTCTCCCAGGCTGGAGGTACAATGTAGTGATCTTGGCTCACTGCAATGTCCACCTCCCTGGTTCAAATGATTCTTCTGCCTCAGCCCCCAAGTAGCTGGGATTAAGGCATGTGCTACCACGCATCGCTAATGTTTTTGTATTTTTAGTAGAGATAGGATTTTACCATGTTGGCCAGGCTGGTCTCAAACTCCTGACCTCAGGCAATCCACCTGCCTTGGCCTCCCAAAGTGGTGGGATCACAGGTGTGAGCCACCGTGCCCAGCCCTTAAACCAGTCATAAAGAGAACTCTTTCCCCCTCACCCCTTTTCTGCCCTATCTTATCCCTCCCTTGAGACAATAATCAAACAGATTAGCTACTCAGGAAAAACATGGATGTGAGAGAAAATAATTTTTGTGGAAAAATAATTCAGGAGGGTGAGTCTGCTATCTATATCTATGTCTCCTGTAAATTGTCCCTCTGCAGTCAATGCACTTTTTTTTGAGACGGAGTTTTACTCTTGTTACCCAGGCTGGAGTGCAATGGCATGATACCAGCTCACCGCAACCTCCACCTTCTGGGTTCAGGCAATTCTCCTGCCTCAGCCTCCTGAGTAGCTGGGATTACAGGCACGCGCCATCATGCCTAGCTAATTTTTGTATTTTTAGTAGAGACAGGGTTTCACCATGTTGACCAGGATGGTCTCGATCTTTTGACCTCAGGTGATCCACTCGCCTCGGCCTCCCAAAGTGCTGGGACTACAGGTGTGAGCCACCGTGTCCGGCCAATGCACTCTTAAAACTTTTATCTAAGCCAGGCCAGAAAAACAGTGTTGAGTATTCCAGACACAGGAGTTGTGGCATTTTGTAGGTTTGTAGTAATTGAGGAGCTGAGGTTCCACAGAGGGAATGAGAGACCCTGGAATTAGACTGAGTAAATTGCAACATATTTGGCTTGGCTTCTACATAGAATGCAGGGCTTTTACACTTGATCAAATGGTGAATAAATTTTTAGAGAGATTGTATAATAAGGCTTTCCCTAAGAAATAAAATAAGTATTGTTTTAAAGTTTATAAAATGATTAAAAATCAACACAACTACACTGAGGAAAAGGATAAGCCTCAATGCTAAAGGGTATGGGAGAAAATTAGAGCTGGTAAGCAGATGGATCCAGATTGAAGAACTAAATGGTAGTTGAACACTAGCACCTGGGAACAGGATGGGCAGAGAGGCATTTATAGGCTGATGACTTCCAGCTGCACTCGTTGGTTGACTGTTGTATCTTCTTGCCCCTTTTCCTTAGGCCAGAGAGAAGCAACAGAGAGAGGTGAGGGATAGGAGCTTGAATGTCGCCAACTGGAACACAATACCCAGAGGCTCCTTAGATGTGAGAACGGTGAGTACCAGCAGCCCTAAAACCAGTAACTAAGACTTTTGTTTTGTTTGGTTTTTACTCTGTACAGGAATACAGTGAGGCCTTAAATTCCCTATGTCTTCTCAAGTAGACTGCACAAAAAGAATCTGCAAGCTATGAACAGTTTCTAAATTACCAAACTGTACGTTCAGAACTCAAACATTTGAGGAAAACTCTCCATTTGAGAGAGGACATGCGAAAAATCGAGAAGTTTCTAACAGTTTGCATTATAAAAAATAACTATAGAATAAACATAACTAATGTCATAGCAAATTACTGAGACCAGCTCAGTGGCAGAGAGCCCCACCCAGGAAGCTGAAGAAATTAAGAAACAGACATAGTGATAGAGTGTAAAGTGGGACTATCAGAGAGGCTGATAGCTTTCTGAGCCGAGAACCTCGAGCAGATTGACCCAGGTAGTTAGCCTCTCTGAACAGGGGATTGTTATTAACAAGCAGGTGTTCTGTGTTCTCTCATAGACCCAAGATAAACTAGGCAGGCAGCTGGTGCCTGCTTACCACTGATCAAAGACAAACTAGAACATGTTCTCCACAAGGGAGCCACGGGGGCAGGGTCACATATCCCTTGATTTAAGAACTTTTTTTAAACTGGTTTATGATATATATACACTGTTTTATTATTTTAGAATGCCCCAAGCAGTTTTCTGCTTGGGGGTTTGCCATCATTCTCAGCAAACGATATAATTTATCATGCAGATTAGGACTTTTCCCACAACAAATGAACTATCATAACAGGTTAACTAAACCCAGAGAAACTAAACTTTGTTGCTGCAATACAAAGCTTAAACCCTGATTGAATCGGCCTAATGTACGTAACCAAGGAGATCATTCATAAACTGGAAGATGAACACAGATTACCCAAGATGTAGCACAATAGATTAACAGAAATAAGTAGGAAATATGTAGGATGACTATGTTGATTTTTATCATCTAATAAAATTTCTAGAAGAAAAGTATAGAATTGTGGAAAAGAGAAACTATAAACTCGAAACAGGATAATTTCCTAGAATTAAAGTAGAATTTTCAAATTAAAAGGGATACTTCTGACTAGCAGCAAACATTTTAAAAACCTTTCTTAAACTGAATATAAGAAGGCAAAGGAATGAGATCTAAGATCTGGAGACAAAGAATGTTTAACCTAGAATCTAAGCCAAGTCAAAGAATCATTTAAATGCAAGAACAAGATAAATATCAAATCAACAAGTAAGAACTCAATAAATTCGGCCATTCACAGACATTCTCTGGAAACGAAAATACTGCTTCAGCAATAAGAAAATGAATGTAGGAAGTGGAAATTGAATGCAAGAATAAATGTTTATTTACATTAATAAAACTCATGTGTATGGGCAGGTGAATTTTGACTATTAATTTAAAACACAACCTGAAACTAACATTCCAGATGATATTTACATGATAGGTGAGAAGAGAGAAGGAAGTAGAAGTAACAGTATGCTGAAATTCTTGTCTTCTTTATGTAAAATATATAGATTCTGATGAATGCTATATATTTTTCTGGAAAATAACGTGGGGGGAAAAAGAATAATTATTATAAGAAAGCGAATAAAATATGTACTTTTTTACCAGTGAGGAAAATAAAATGAATTAGAAAACTTGTTTAAACTATATAAAGGGAAGAAAGGAGGAAAATAATAGGTAGAATAAATAAATTCCAAGAGAGCAGAAAAAAACAAATGTTCATGGATTTCAGGTCACTCATTAAAACAGATAATGTCTGATTGGCTTTTTTCTAAATGTTCTGTTGAATTATAACATATAAAAATACCTATCATAAGCATATTTTATAGAAATTGAATGTATATGTTTACAAGTTGAACAAACTTTGGAATCAATCAAGATCTTCAAAAGCATCCTCCCTCCCTTGGCTTCATACTTCTCCACCACCACCCCTTTAACTGTACCTCCATTCAGACATTACCTTTCCAAGGGAAAGCACTGTTTTGACTTCTATTAGATTAGTCTTGCCTGTTTCTGAATTTGATGTAAATGTGATCTACATTATGTAACCTTTCACGTCCAGCTTTTGTCATTCAATATCATATTTATGAGATTCAAACATGTCGTGCATATAGTTGTAGACTGCTCACTCTCAACACTGCAAAGAGTTTTATTGTGACAATATTCAACACTTAATTATTCCTTCCATTGTCGATGACCATTTGGATAGTTTCCAGTTTTTGGCTATTATACATAGCATTGTTATAAACATTCTAATTCATGTAAGTACATGTCTTGCAGTAAACATATGGGACATATTTCTGTTGAGTTTAAACCTAGCAATGGAATTGCAGTGCATAAGATTGCTAGTTGCACGTGCATCTTTGCTACAACTGGTATTACCTTTTTAACTTTATTTTGGTTAAGGTACATTGTTGTTTTAAAATTTTCTGATCACAGAAGAAGTCAAGTACCTATTGGTATTATTGATCTTTCTTTGTGAAAAGCTTCAAGTATATTACTCATTTTTCTATATTATTTCTTTTTTCTAATTGGCTTTTAGGTGCTTTTTATATATTCTGATAATAATTGTGATATGTATGTATTGCAGATATTTTATCCCACTCTGTGGCTTTTTTACTCTTTTAGTGATGTCTCAGATAAGCAGGAGTTCTAATTTTAATATACAGAAATGGATTTATCTTTTCCTTATGGATAACTATTCTGTGTCCTGCTTTAAATATTTTCTCCTAAAGTCACGAGTATATTATCCTATATTGTCTCCTAGATGCTTTGCTATTCTATTCACATTTATAAATATAATCTAGAATATATTTTACTGTAGAGTACAAGTTATTATTTTTTTTGGTCTGTATTTTGTAAATTTTTTTTTTTGTACTTTGGGCTCCGGGTTACATGTGCACATCCTGAATCCTGCAGGATTGTTACTTAAGTACATACATGCCATGGTGATTTGCTGTCTCTATCCCCCCCACTGCATCCCCATCACCCACATTAGGCATTCCTCCTGGTGTTATCTCTCCCCCTCCTCCCCAGCCCTCCCCTCTGCTGTCCCTCCCCTCTGCTCCTCTGCATCCCCCCACCTAGCCCAGTGAGTGTTGTTCCCTTTCCTGTGCCCAAGTGTTCTCATTTTTCAACACCCACCTATGAGTGAAAACATACGGTGTTTGGTTTTCTGTTCTTGTGTCAGTTTGCTGAGAATGATGGTTTCTAGATTCATCCATGTCTCTACAAAGGACACAAACTCGTCATTTTATATGGCTGCATAGTATTCCATGCCGTATATGTGCCACATTTTCTTTGTCCAGTCTATCATTGATGAGCATTTGGGTTGGTTCCAGGTCTTTGCTCTCATAAACAATGCTACAATGAACATTCGTGTGCATGTGTCTTTATAATAGAACGATCTATAGTCCTTTGGATATATACCCAGTAATGGGGTTGCTGGGTCAAATGAAATTTCTATTTCTAGGTCCTTGAAGATTCACCACACTGTCTTCCATAATTGTTCAACTAATTTACACTCCCACCAATAGTGTAAAAGTGTTCTTTCTTCTCCACATCCTCTCCATCATCTGTTGTCTCCAGAATTTTTAATAATTGCCATTCTAACTGGTGTGAGATGCTATCTCAATGTGGTTTTGATTTGCATTTCTCTAATGACCAGTAACCATGAGCATTTTTTCATGTTTCTTGGCCACATAAATGCCTTCTTTTGAAAAGTATCTGTTCATATCCTTTGCCCACTTTGAATGGGTTTGTTTGTTGTTGTTTTTTTCTTATAAATTAGCTTTAGTTTTTTGTAGATTCTGGATATTACCCCTTTGTCAGATGGGTAGATTGCAAAAATTTTTTCCCATTCTGTTGGTTGCCAGTTCACTCTCATAATTGTTTCTTTTGCTGTGCAGAAGCTCTTAAGTTTAATTAGATCCCATTTGTCTCTTTTGACTTTTGTTGCCATTGCTTTTTGTGTTTTAGTCATGAAGTCCTTGCTTGTGCCTATGTCCTGAATGCTGTTACCTAGGTTTTCTTCTAGGATTTTTATGGTGTCAGGTCTTATGTTTAAGTCTTTAATCCATCTGGAGTTAATTTTAGTGTAAGGTGTAAGGAAGGGGTCCAGTTTTAGCTTTCTGCTTATGGTTAACCAGTTTTCCCTATTAAACAGGGAATCCTTTCCCCATTGCTTGTTTTGTCTGGTGTGTCAAAGATCAGATGGTTGTAGATGTGTGGCATTGCTTCCGAGGACTCTGTTCTGTTGAATTGGTCTATATTTCTGTTTTGGTACCAGTACAATGCTTTTTTTGATTACTGTAGCCTTGTAGTATAGTTTGAAGTCCAGTAGTGTGATGCCTCCAGCTTTGTTCTTCTTGCTTAGGATTATCTTGGCTATGCAGGCTCATATGAAGTTTCATATGAAGTTTAAAGTGTTTTCTTTTCCAGTTCTGTGAAGGTCAATGGTAGCTTGATGGAGATAGCATTGAATCTATAAATTACTTTGGGCAGTATGGCCATTTTTACAATATTGATTCTTCCTAACCATGAGCATGGAATGTTTTTCCATCTGTTTCCTCTCTTATTTCCTTGGTCAGTGGTTTGTAGTTCTCCTTGAAGAGATCTTTTACATCCTTTGTTAGTTATATTCCTAGGTATTTTATTCTCTTCATAGCAATTGTAAGTGGGAGTTCGCTCATGATTTGGCTCTCCGTTTCTCTGTTGCTGGTATATAGGAATGCTTGTGATTTCTGCACATTGATTTTTGTATCCTGAAACTTTGCTGAAGTTGCTTATAAGCTTAAGGAAGATTTGGGCTGAGATGATGGGGTCTTCTAAATATACAATCATGTCGTCTGCACATAGGGACAATTTGACTTCTTTTCCTAATTAAATTCCCTTTATTTCTTTTTCTTGCCTAATTGCTCTGGCTAGAACTTCCAATGCTATATTGAATTGGAGTAGTGTTAGAGGGTGTCCTTGTCTAGTGCCAGTTTTTAAAGGGAATGCTTCTAGATTTTGCCCATTTAGTATGATATTGGCTGTGGGTTTGTTGTAAATAGCCTTTATTATTTTGAGATACATTCCATGGATACCTAGTTTTATTGACAGTTTGTAGTATAAAGGCTGGTTGATTTTTGTCAAAGGCCTTCTCTGCATCTATTGAGATAATCATGTGTTTTTTGTCTTTGGTTCTGTTTATGTGGTGAATTATGTTTATAGATTTGTGTATGTTGAACCACCTTGTATCCCTGGGATGAAGCCTACTTGGTCATGGTGGATAAGCTTTTTGATGTGCTGTTGGATTCAGTTTGCCAATATTTTATTGAAGATTTTTCTATCAATGTTCATCATGGATATTGGCCTGTAGTTTTCTTTTTTAGTTGTGTTTTTGCCAGGTTTTGGTATCAGGATAATGTTGGTCTCATAGAAAGAGTTAGGGAGGATTCTCCCTTTTTGTATTGTTGGAATAGTTTCAACAGGAATAGTACCAGCTCTTCTTTGTACATCTGGTAGAATTTGGCTGTGAACCTGTCTGGACCTGGACTTTTTTTGGTTGGTAGGCTATTAATTGCTGCCTCAACTTCAGACCTTGTTATTGATCTATTCAGATTTTCAACTTCTTCCTAGCTTAGTCTTGGGAATGTGCAAGTGTACAGGAATTTATCCGTTCTTCCAGATTTACTGGTTTATGTGCATAGAGCTGTTTGTAGTAATCTCTGATGGTAGTTTGTATTTCCGAGGAATCGGTGGTGATCTCCCCTTTATCATTTTTTATTGTATCTATTCTATTTCTCTCTCTTTTCTTTATTAGTCTAGCCAGCAGTCTACTTTGCTGATCTTTTCAAAAAACCATCTCCTGGATTTATTAATTTTTTTTTTGTGAAGGGTTTCTTGCATGTGTCTATCTCCTTCACCTCTGCTCTGATCTTAGTTATTTCTTATTTTCTGCTTGCTTTTGAGTTTTTTTGATCTTGCTACTCTAGCTCTTTCAATTTTGATGATCAGGTTTTGATTTTAGACCTCTTCTTCTTTCTCATGTGGGTATTTATTGCTATAAATTTCCCTCTAGACACTGCTTTAATTGTGTCCCATAGATTCTGATATGTGGTTTCTTCATTCTTGTTGGTTTCAGAGAACATTTTTATTTCTGCCTTCATTTCAATGTTTATCCATTCATCATTCAGGAGCAAGTTCAGTTTCTATGTGATTGTGCAGTTTTGAGTGCTTTTCTTAATCCTGAGTTGTAATTTGAGTATGCTGTGGTCTGAGAGACTTTTATAATTTCCATTCTTTTGCACTTGCTGAGTAGTAATTTACTTCAAGTTATGTGATCAATTTTAGAGTAACTGTGATGTGGTGCTGAGAAGAATGCGTATTCTGTGGATTTGGGGTGGAGTGTTCTGTAAATGTCTATGAGGTCTGCTTGGTCCAGATCTGCATTCAGGTCCCGGATATCCTTGTTGACTTTGTCTCGTTGATCTGTCCAATATTGTCAGCAGAGTGTTAAAGTCTCCCACTATTACTGTGTGGAAGTCTAAGTCTCTTTGTAGGTCATTAAGAACTTGCTTTATGTATCTGGGTGCTCCTGCATTGGGTGCATATATATTTAGGATAGTTAGCTCTTCTGGTTGCATTGATCCTTTTACTATTATGTAATGTCTTTCTTTGTATCTTTTGATCTTTGTTGGTTTAAAGTCCATTTTATCAGAGACTAGGGTTGCTACTTCTTTTTTTTTTTTGCTCTCCATTTGTTCCATCCCTTTATTTTGAGTCTATGTGAGTCTTTGCACGTGAGATAGGGTCTCCTGAATATAGCCCACTGATGGGTCTTGACTTTATATCTGGTTTTCCAGTCTGTATCTTTTGAGTGGGGCATTTAGGTGATTTACATTGAACGTTAATATTGTTATGTTTGAGTTTGATCCTGCCATTTTGTTACTGGCTGGTTGTTTTGCCCATTATTGACACAGTTTCTTCATTGCATCATTGTTCTTTACCATTTGGTATGTTTTGCAGTGACTGGTACTGGTTGTTCCTTTCCATATTTAGTACTTGCTTCAGGACCTCTTGTAAGGCAGGTCTTGCAGTAATGAAATCTCTCAGCAATTGATTGTCCATAAAAGATTTTATGTCTCCTTTGCTCATGAAGCTTAGTTTGGCCAGATGTGAAATTCTGGGTTGAAAGTTCTTTTATTTAAGGCTGTTGAATATTGGCCCCCATTCCCTTCTAGCTTGTAGGATTTCTGCCAAGAGATCCACTGTGTGTCTTATGGGCTTCCCTTTGTGGGTGACGTGACCTGTCTCTCTGGCTGCCCTTAGGATTTTTTCCTTCATTTCCACCCTGGTGAATCACAATTGTGTGCCTTGGGATTGCTCTTCTTGAGGAATATCTCTGTGGTGGTCTCTGTATTTCCTGGATTTGGAAATGTTGGCCTGCCTTGTTAGGTTTGGGAAGTTCTCTTGGATAGTATCCTGAAGAGAATTTTCCAGCTTGGATTCATTTTCCCTGTCACATTCAGGTATGCCGATCAAATGTAGATTAGGTCTTTTCACATAATTCCATAGTTCTTGGAGGCTTTGTTTGTTTCTTTTCACTATTTTTTATCGAATCTTGCCTTTCATTTTATTTCATTGATTTGATCTTTAGTCTCTTATATCCTTTCTTCTGCTTGGTCGATTCAGCTGTTGAAGCTTTTGTATGCCTCTCAAAGTTCTCCTGCTGTGTTTTTCCTCTCCACAAGTCATTTATGTTCTTCTCTAAGCTGGTTATTCTGGTTAGCACTTTGTCTAACCTTTTCTCAAGGTTCTTAGTTTCTTTGCATTGGGTTAGAACATGGTCTTTTAACTCAGAAGTTTGTTATTACCCACCTTGTGAAGCTTGCTTCTGTCCATTCACCAAACTCATTCTCTGTCTTGTTTTGTTCCCCTGATGATGAGGAGTTGTGATCACTGGGAGGAGAAGAGGTGTTCTGGTCTTTGATGGTTTCATCATTTTTGTGCTGGTTTCTTCCCATCTTGGTAGATTTATCTTGCTTTGATCTTTGAAGTTGGTGATTTTGGGAGGAATCTGAGTGGATGTCCTTTCTGTTGAGGTTGGCCTGTAGGGGCACTGCTGGGCTGCCTCGGATTCAGTCAGGCTGTTGGGTGGTTCATCTCCCCTGGAGTTTGTTTATGCAGGTGAGATTAGCCCCGCCTTCCCAATGGTGTCTCTCCTTCCCAGAGCTTGATCTTCCCGGTTGGCCTCAAACTGGTGTATTCACTGCGAAGCTCCCTAGCGTCCCAGCTTCAGTTTGAGTTTTGTCAGGGGAAGGGCCTGCCAGGCCTTATAACCTGTTTCCCTTCTTTCAACTCTGCCTCTTTCTGTGGGACAAGTAGTTCCATCTGCTGGCATTAGTCCAAACATCCACCCAGGTCCCTGCTGACAACTTGCAGCACCAGGCGGGAGCCATCGCTCAGATTTGCATGGACAACCCATGGCACCCCTCGGTCTAGTGGGGCTCTTGTGGACCGTGGGTTGCAGGAGGGATGAGGGAAACAAAGGATCCAAATTGGAGCACCGAGGGAGTGAAGTCCCCAACCCTCTGAGCCAGCTGCATGTTCCAGGTGGGGATGCACCCTGCCCTGTCTCAGTTCACCCTCCCTGGGCTGTTCTTGCCCTGCTTCAACTTTGGCTCACCTTCCCTGGGCCATTTTCAGTGACCTACAAGTCCCACCTAAATGAACCTGGCACCTCCCTTGGAATTGTGAAGTCCTCTAGCCCTCTGCATCTCATTCACTGGGAGCTGCATTCTGGTGTTACCTCCTCTCGGCCATCTTGGTGCACCCCCACCCTGGCTCGTCTATTTTTTCTTTATCATAACAAGTCAACACAGAATCACTTATTTGTTTTTAAATCGAAACCAAAACAGTCATACATCTTTTCCACTACTCTGAAGTGGAGCACTTTCACATTGCATCTGTATATATCTGAATATGTTTCTGGGTACTCTATTCTGTTTCCTTTGTTGCATTTTTCTATTCTTTTCACCAGCATCACACTGTCTTAATCTAGCTTTATTATATCTTGGTGTCCAGTACTGTTCTTTCTTCTTTGCCTACTCCCATCTCTCTCTCTTTCTGTCTTTTTCTTCCCCTCCCTCCCTCCTTCCCTCCCTCCCTCCCTCTCTCCCTCTCTCCCTCCTTCCTTCCTTCTTTCCTTCCTTCCTTCCTCTCTTTTCTTTTCTTTCTTCTTTCTTTGATGGAGTTTTGCTCTTGTTGCCCAGGCTTGAGTGCAATGGCAGATCTTGACTCACAGCAACCTCTGCCTCACAGAATCAAGCAATTCTGCTGCCTCAGTCTCCTGCATAAATAGCTGGGATTACAGGCACCCACCACCAAGCTCAGCTAATTTTTGTATTTTTAGTAGAGACGGCTTTTCACCATGTTGGCCAGGCTGGTCTCAGACTCCTGGTCTCAGGTGAGCTGCCTGCCTCGGCCTCCCAGAGTGCCGGGATTACATGTGTGAGCCGCTGCACCAGGTCTCCCATTTCTTTTTACCTGTCCAACTATACTTTTCTTCTTCATGGTTGTCTTCACTATTCCAAAACTTAAAGTATAATAATTAAAGGAAATGAGAAATCTAAATGCATTTATGATAAAAAATAAAGATTAAAAATCAATGATATTGGCCGGGCTCAGTGGCTCACACCTATAATCCCATCACATTGGGAGGCCAAGGTGGGTGGATCACAGCCAACCTGATCAAGATAGTGAAACCCTGTCTATACTAAAAATATAAAAATTAGCCAGGCATAGTTGTGGGTGCCTGTAATCCCAGCTACTTGACAGGCTGAGGCAGAGAATTGCTTGAATCTGGGAGTCAGAGGTTGTAGTGAGCCAAGATAGTGCCACTGCACTCTAGTCTGGGTGACAGGACAATACTACATCTCAAAAAAAAAAAAAAAAGATATTTAGTAGAATATACAAAATCAAGGTATTTAGTAGAATATGCTTTCAGTTATACATTCATCTTATAATTAGTTTGTCAGTCCCCACCACCAAACCTTGTTGCTCAGTTTGGGGAGAATTAACACCTTTAAAACACAGTCTTTCAATTCATGAATATAAAATAGAAAGTAGCTCTTTTAATTTATTTGTGACTTATTTTACTTATCAAAATAAAATTTTAACGGTTTCTGAGTCTTTCATTAATTTCTTTGATTTACATATTTTGTTTTGCTTTGTTTTGATCTTTTTCTCAATCACTGCATTTCATTTTTTACAGGTTTGTATATTTGACCAGTAAATATATTATATACTATAATGCTTTTATTTTTGGTGATATTCTCATTAGAGGAAGGAATTTTTTTTCTATATCTAGCTTATTAGAAATTGTTTTTTTTTAAATCAAGAATGGACCTTAAATTTTATAGAATGATATTTCTGTAGTCATTGAGATGGTCACATACACTTTCTTCTTAGTTAAGTGGCATATTATATTGGCTTTCTAAAGGGTAAATCAAACTTGCATTTTAGAAATCAACTTGATTGTGATGCTTTGTACTTTATAGACATTGCTGTATTATGTATGCTAATACTTTTCCAGATTTTTTTATATTGCAGGATAGATTGACATGTAAAGTTTATTTTTTTATATCTCCTTTTCAGGTTTTAGATTTATAAAAATATTTGAAAAATTTCATATAATCTCTTTTTTTTGAGAGAAGGAAAGAAAAAAATGAGTAAAGGAGAGGAAGAAAGGAAGAGAAAGAGGGAGGGTGAATGGAAATATTGCTTTATTCTGAAAACAAAAATGTGTATTAATAATGACCAATCAATGTTTCATTTAAACCTATGAGTAGGTGTGATGTGGTATTGACAAGAATGTATATTTTGTGTATTTGAAGTGGAGAGCTCTATAAATATTTATTAAGTTTACTTGTTCCGGATCTGAGTTCAAGTCTTTGATATCCTTATTAATTTTCTGTCTCATTGAATCTAAGTCTCTATCTGGGTGTTAAGATCATTAGCTCTTGTTGCATTGATCCTTTTACCACTATATCTTTGTTGCTTTAAAATCTATTTTACCCAATACGAGAATTGCAACTCCTGCTATTTATTTATTTATTTATTTATGCTCTCCATTTGGTTGGTAAATCTTTCTCCATCCCTTTGTTTTGAGTCTTTGTGTATCCTTGCATGTGAAACGGGTCTGGATGTAACATGCCATTGGGTTTTGGCTGTGTCTTTTTAATGGGGGATTTAGTCAATTTAAATTTAGGGCTACTGCCATTTGTTGTTAACTGGCTGTTTTATCCATTCATTGATGTAAATTCTTCTTTATATTGGTGC
>CM052666.1:6948722-6964845 GCA_028533165.1 Leontopithecus rosalia
GTTCTGAGTTAGTTTCTGGATTCTGAGTTCTAACTTGATTGCACTATGGTCTGAGAGACTGTTCGTTATGATTTCAGTTGTTTTGCATTTGCTGAGGAGTGATTTACTTCCAATTATGTGGTCAATTTTAGAGTAAGTTTGATGTGGTGCTGAGAAGAATGTATATTCTGTGGATTTGGGGTGGAGAGTTCTGTAAATGTCTATCAGGTTTGCTTGTTCCAGGTCTGAGTTCAAATCCTGGATATCCTTGTTAATTTTCTGTCTGGTTGATCTGTCTAATATTGACAGTGGAGTGTTAAAGTCATCTCCCACTATTATTGTGTGGGAGTCTAAGTCCCTTTGTAAGACATTAAGAACTTGCCTTATATATCCGGGTGCTCCTGTATTGAGCCATATATATTTAGGATCGTTAGCTCTTCTTGTTGTATTGATCCTTTTACCATTACGTAATGTCCTTCTATGTCTCTTTTGATCTTTGTTGCTTTAAAGTCTATTTTATCAGAGATGAGAATTGCAACTCCTGCATTTATTTGCTCTCCATTTGCTTGGTAAATCTTCCTCCATCCCTTTATTTTGAGCCTTTGTGTATCCTTGCACATAAGATGGATTTCCTGGATACAGCACCACGATGGGTTTTGGCTTTTTATCCAATTTGCCAGTCTGTGTCTTTTGATTGGTGCATTTAGCCCATTTACATTTAGGGTTAATATTGTTATGTGTGAATTTGATACTGCCATTTTGATGCTAGCTGGCTGTTTGCCTGTTAATTGATGTAGAGTCTTCATTTTGTTGATGCGCTTTAGCATTTGGTATGCTTTTGGAATGGTTGTTTCTGTTTGTTCCTTTCTATGTGTAGTGCCTCTTTCAGGAGCTCTTGTAAAGCAGGCCTGGTGGTGACAAAATCTGAGTACTTGCTTATTCGCAAAGGATTTTATTTTTCCTTTACTTATGAAGCTCAGTTTGGCTGGATATGAAATTCTGGGTTGAAAGTTCTTTTTTTCCAAGGATGTTGAATATTGGCCTCCACTCTCTTCTGGCTTGTAGGGTTTCTGCCAAGGGATCTGCTGTGAGTCTGATGGGCTTCCCTTTGTTCATGACCCAGCCTTTCTCTCTGGCTGCCCTTAGCATTTTCTCCTTCATTTCAACCCTGTTGAATCTGATGATTATGTGCCTTGGGGTTGCTCTTCTTGCAGAATATCTTTGTGGTGTTCTCTGTATTTCCTGGACTTGAATATTGGCCTGCCTGGCTAGGTTGGAGAAATTTTCCTGGATAATATCCTGAAGAGTATTTTCCAGCTTGAATTAATTCTCTTCGTCACATTCAGGTACACCTATCAAACGTAGATTAGGTCTCTTGACATAGTCCGACATTTCTTGGAGACTTTGTTAATTCCTTTTTGTGCTTTTTTTCTCTAATCTTGGCTTCTCGTTTTATTTCATTGAGTTGATCTTCAAATTCTGATATTCTTTCTTCTGCTTGGTCAATTTGGCTGTTGAAATTTGTGCATGCTTTGCGAAGTTCTCGTGTTGTGTTTTTCAGCTCCTTGAATTCACTCATCTTCCTCTCTAAGTTGTCCATTCTTGTTATCATTTCCTCAAATCTTTTTTCAACGTTCTTAGTTTCTTTGCATTGAGTTAGAACATGTTCTTTTAGCTCACGGAAGTTTCTCATTACCCACCTTCTGAAGTCTGATTCCGTCATTTCATCACACTCATTCTCTGCCCAATTTTGTTCCCTTGCTGTTGAGGAGTTGTGATCCCTTGTAGGAGGCGAGGTGTTCTGGTTTCAGGTGTTTTCGTCCTTTTTGCACTGGTTTCTTCCCATCTTTGTGGATTTATCCACCCGTTGTCTGAGTAGTTGCTGATTTTTGATTGGGTCTCTGAGTGGATGTCCAGATTGTTGATGATGAAGTATTTCTGTTTTTTAGTTTTCCTTCTAACAGTCTGGCTCCTCTGCTGTAGGACCGCTGAGGTCCACTCCAGGCCCTGCTTGCTTGGGGTACACCTGTAGCAGCTGCAAAACCGTGAGGGTTGCTACCAGTTTCTTCTGCTATCTTTGTCCCTGAATAATGCCTGCCAAATGTCAGTCTGATGAGTCCTTTGTGAGGTGACTCTTTGGATATATGGGGGTCAGGGAGCTGCTTTAGGATACTGTGTTTTATACTTGAGGAGACAGTCGGTACTTTATAGGAGCTCAAGTGCTGAGCTGTGAGCTCCATTGTTCATTCAGGGCTGCTAGGCAGGTACGTTTAACTCTGCTGCAGCAGAACTCATAAAGCTCCTTTTGTTCCTCAGGTGCTCTGTCCCGGGGAGTTAGGGCTTTATTTATGAGTGTCTGTTGCACTGTCCTGCCCAGCAAGGAGGCAGTCTAATCACTGCCTGCCTGTAGTGGCTATGCTGAGCTGCCGTGGGCTCTGCCCTGTTGCTGTGGGCTCTGCCCTGTTGCTGTGGGCTCTGCCCTGTTGCTGTGGGCTCTGCCCTGTTGCCGTGGGCTCCGCCCTGTTGCCGTGGGCTCCGCCCTGCTGTTGTGGGCTCTGCCCTGCTGCCATGTGTAATGCCCTTTAGTCCTGTTTATATGGGTGTGGTTAGAGCTGCCATGGTGATGGTTGCCCGCCTCTGTAGTGGCAGACTCTCTCTGTTATGGCAGGTTGCCTCAGCAATGGCAGGCTGTGTCAGCAATGGCAGAGTACCTCTGTGGGGGTCGAGTGCCTTGATAATGGCGGATGCCCCTCCCCCTCTGAGCTGCACCATCCTGGGTTCAGCTGTGCTTGCCATGAAACTCTTAACCCCGAGCGTTTCCAATTGCTGTTTTGTTTGTTTTTGTGGGGGTGGGACCTGCTGAGCCGGATCACCTGGCTCCCTGCCTCAGAGCCCTTTTTTTTTCTTAAGTTGAACAGTTGACTCTCTCCCAGGTGTTCCAGTCACCTGCTGAAAGGGCGCGAGGATCTGTGTGATTTCCCATGCAGCAACCCACTGCGCTGGCTGGAACAACGTTGTTGCCCGGGAATCTCCTGGCCTGGCTTTCTGTTTAAGTTCTTTTTAATCAGATGAATGTGCTAATCTGCCTTCTGAAATCTCCAATTGCCAGTTTAACGGGGCAACCAAACCAGTATATTTTGTACGGAGTGCTGCTGTGCTGCGGCCCTGGCCCAAACAGCTGTGCTGGCCCAACCAGCCTCACCGGCCCAAACAGCTGTGCTGGTGGCCCGTGGGGCTCCTACACCTGGGAATCTCCTGATCTGTGGGCAATAAAGATCCCTCTGGAAATGCAGTGTCCACTCACCATCTGCGCTTTCACTGGGAGCTGCAATCCTGAGTTGGTCCTACAGTGCCATCTTCTCCCCTCTCTTGGGTGCACATATATTTAGGAGAGTTAGCTCTTCTTGTTGCATTGATCCCTTTACCATTATGTAATTCCCTTCTTTATCTCGTTTGATCTTTGTTGGGTTAAGGTCTGTTTTATCAGAGATTAGGATTGCAACCCCTGTTCTTTTTTCTTTCCATTTGCTTTGTAATATTCCTTTATCCCTTTATTTTGAGCCTATGTATGTCTTTGCATGTAAAATATGTCTCCTAAATACAGCACACCTATAGGTCTTGACTCTATCCGATTTGTCAGTCTCTGTCTTTTAATCGAGGCATTTAGCCCATTTACTCTTAAGGTTAATATTGTTACATGAGAATTTGATCCTGCCATTATCATTCTATGTTTAGTGCTTCTTTCAAGAGCTCTTGTAAGGCAGGCCTGGTGGTGATGAAATCTCTGAGCAATTGCTTGTTCATAAAGGATTTTATTTCTCCTTCACTTATGAAGCTCAGTTTGGCTGGATATGAAATTCTAGGTTGAAAGCTCTTTTCTTTAAGGATGTTGAATATTGGCCCCCACTCTTTTCTGGCTTGTAGCATTTCTGACAAGAGATCCACTGTGAGTCTGATGGGCTACCCTTTGTGGGTAACCCGCCTTTTCTCTCTGGCTGCCCTTATCATTTTTTCCTTCATTTCAACCTTGGTGAATCTGATGATTATGTCTTCTTGAGGAGTATCTTTATGGTGTTCTCATTCTCTGTATTTCCTGGATTTGAATGTTGGCCTGCCTTGCTAGGTTGGAGAAGTTCTTTTGGATAATATCCTGAAGAATGTGTTCCAACTTGGTTTCATTCTCCCCATCACCTTCAGGTACACCGATCAAAAGTGGATTTGGTCTTTTCACATAATCCCATATTTCTTGGAGCCTTTGTTCATTTCTTTTCACTCTTTTTTCTCTGGTCTTGTCTTCTTGCTTTATTTCATTGAGTTGATTTTCAATACCTGATATCCTTTCTTCTGCTTGATTGATTTGGCTGTTTAAATTTGTGTATGCTTCATGAAGTACTTGTGGTGTGTTTTTCAGCTCCATCAGGTCATTTATGTTCTTCTCTAAGCTGGTTATTCTAGTTTGCAATTTGTCTAACCTTTTTTAAAGATTCTTAGCTTTCTTGCACTGGGTTAGAACATGCTCCTTTAGCTCAGAGGACTTTGTTATTACTCACCTTCTGAAGGCTGCTTCTGTTGAAACTATTTCTTTCTATTTGTTAGTTTTCCATCCAACAGTCAGGCCCCTCTGCTGTAGGTCTGCTGGAGTTTGCTGGAGAGCCACTAAAGACCCTGCTTGCCTGGGCATCACTGGCAGAGGCTGCAGAACAACAAATATTGCTGTCTGTTTCTTCCTCTGGTAGCTTCATCTCATAGGGGTGCCCACCAGATGCCAGCAAGAGCTCTCCTATATGAGGTGTCTGTTGGCCCTTACCGGGAGGTGTCTCCCAGTCAGGATACACAGGGGTCAGGAATTCACTTGAGGAGGCATCTTTCCCTTATCAAAGCTTGAATGCTACGCTGGGAGATCTGTTGCTCTCTTCAGAGCTGCGTGGAAGGGACATTTACGTCTGCTGAAGCTGTGCCCACAACTGCCCCTTTTCCAAGGTACTCTGTTCCAGTTAGGTCGGGGCTTTATTTATAAGTCCCTGATGGGCTGCTGCCTTTTTTTCAGAGATGCCCTGCCCAGCGAGGAGGGACTCTAGTGAGACAGTCTGCCAGCAATGGCTTTGCTGAGTTGTGGTTGGCTCTGCCCAGTTTGAACTTCCCATTGACTTTGTTTACACTGTGAGGTTAAAACCGCCTACTTGAGTCTCAGCAATGGCAGACATTGCTCCCCCAACCAAGCTTGCACTTCCCAGGTGGAGCTCAGACTGCTGTGCTGGCTGTGAGAATTTCAAGCCAGTGGATTTTAGCTTCCTCTGGTCTCCATGGGGGTAGGAGCTGCCAAGCCAGACCATTTGTCTACCTGGCTTCAGCCTCCTTTCCAGGGGAGTGAATGTTTCTGTCTCACTGACATTCCAGATTTCACTGGAAAAGAAAAGAAAAAAAACTGCTGCAGCTGGTTCAGTGTCTACTCAAATTGCTGCCCAGTTTTGTGTGGAAACCTCAGGTCCTGGTGGTGGTGTAGGTATTGGAGGGAATCTCCTGCTCAGCAGGTTACAATGACAGTGGGAAAAGTGCAGTATCTGGGCCAGAATGCAGGGTACAGACACTAATGGCTTCCTTTGGATAAGAGGGAGTTCATCTACCCTTTGCACTGCCCCAGTGAGGCTACACCCCACCTAGCTTTGGCTTACCCTCCTTCAGCTGTACCCACTGTCCAACCAGTCCTGATGAGATGAACAAGGTACCTCAGTTGGAAATGCAGAAATCACCCACCTTCTGTGTCAATCTTGCTGGGAGCTGTGCACTGGAGCTGTTCCTATTCAGCCATCTTGTCAGCAATCCCTCATTTCCTTTTAAGGAATATTTGATGTCTTATTTTGATTGTTGGTAAGCTCAAAATATTTCATAATATTTATTTTCTCATTTTTCTTTGATCCATGAATTATCTTAAAATATATTGCTTCATTTCCAAACTCTTGAGATTTTACTGAATATCTTTGTCATTGATTTCTTGCTTAATTTCACTGTGGTCTGAAAATATACCCTGATTGATTTAACTTCTGAAAGTTCTTGGGAATTGCTTCATGGTCAAGCATATGAAAAATTTCAGGAAATAGTCCATGTGTACTCAAAAATTGTCAGTTCTATTATTAGAAACAGTGGTCTCTGTTGAGTGGGTTGTTTGTCAATTTTCCTATATTAAAAAAAATTGTTGATGTTAATTACTATGATAGGTAGGGTAAAATCTTTTGCATATGGTTGTGGGTTTTCCTATTCTTTAATTTCATATAGTTTCACTGTATACATTTGGAAGTTGTAACTACAGTATGTATAATTTCTTTTTTTTTTCTTGGAACAGTGTTTTCTTTTTTTTTCTTTGTTTCATTTATTTTATTTTTTTAATTTAATTTTATTTTTTTAAAAATTTTTATTGCATTTTAGGTTTCGGGGTACATGTGCAGAACATGCAAGATAGTTGCATAGGTACACACATGGCAGTGTGTTTTGCTGCCTTCTGCCCCTTCACCCATATTTGGCATTTCCCCCCATGCATCCCTCCCCCGCTCCCCCCCCCACTGTCCCTCCTCTATTTCCCCCAATAGACCTCAGTGTGTGGTACTCCCTTATACTGTTCTTGTTGATTGACCCTTTCGGTATTATGCAATGTACCTTTGTATCTCTAATAACTCATCTTTAAATCTACTTTCCTGAATATTTTATTATAATTACCACAAATTCTTTTAGTTAGCATTTGCTTGTTATATCTTGTCCACTTTCAACCTTTCTAAGGTATGTATCTTGTAAACAGCATGTAATCTGCTAATTATGTCTTTAAAAATCTAACTATAAACTCTTTAATTTCATTTAGTCCCTCCAAATTTTTGTTTAACTTTTGTTGTTAAATTATTTTTTCAATTTAAATGCCAAAAAACATTACATCTATTATTTCATAGAGTATTCATGTTTTAAAACATATTTGCTCTTATGTTTTCTTACATTCTGTCTGGCACCTCCCTCCCAAGCTCATTTTTCTATTGACTGAAGGACTTCTTTTAGTTCTACTTTAAATGTAGGTCTACAGGCAACAAATGATCCCAAATTTATTTATTAGAGAATGTCTTTATTTTATCCTTGATTTTGAAGGTGATTTGTGATGGTATAGAATTCTACGCTGTCATTTATAATCCATCAACACTAAAGATGCTATTTAGTTGTCATTTGGTTTCCATCACTTCTGTTGAGAAGTCAACACTCAGCTTTGTTTAGTTAAACCTTGTTATTAACTTATGGTTTTAGTCATTATGGTTAGAGAATGTGATATCTAAAGCATCTTCCTTTTGTAAGTTATAAAAATTTCCTTGGAGTGTAATACACAGTATTTGTAAATGTTTCATCCTATTGGAAAGGAGTTTTAGTCTCAGTAGATACAAATATTGAAGTATGTCTATATCAATATATTATAATTATTTCAAAATGTGTCTACTCTAATGTAAATTTCAAATTTTATGTTTAAAATACATTAGAATAAACACATTACATTTTTTCTTTAAATTTTTGATCTCAATTTATCAACTTTGGGGGAATAAATATGTTAAAAATCTCTAATTTTCTAAATATTTCTACTTGTATTTCTAATTGTTTTTGCCTAAAATATTTTTGTACTCTTCTCATAAATCCCATGCTAGTGCCATGCTCATTGTGAATTGCACTTTGGAGTAGTTTTTCTTGAGTTATACTTTCTTATGTCTGTTTTTATGTGCTTTACATACATCTTTTTTTACTTTTGTTTAATACGGGTTCCATAATGATTACCTCTGGTTTTTTGGTTACACAGATTGGGTTTCAAATATAACATGTCATTTGTAGCCATCTATCACTGACTTCCTCAAACAACAGTTTTCTCATGTGATAAGTGGATATTGTAAAAAGTGAGAAGGTCTGAAATAGCATAGTAAGTGTATCACAGTGTAAGCACTGTCACAGTGATCACCTATCACAGTGTAAGCACTCAGTAAAAGGCACTGACATTGTTAATTGCCTGAGTAATATTATCATTATTAAATAAGAAAAATCAGTAATTGAATATGCAATGTCAAATCCAAGAAAAGCATAAGGAAGAATTTAATAGGAATAAAACAAAACAATGATGAAGAATATTAAAAAACACTGTTTATACATTCATAAATATATTTAAGAATTAATGCTTAAAATTGATAAAAACATTGATAAATATATTTAAGAATGCTTAAAATAGACAAATTTCTGTCAAATCTAATAAGGAAAAGTAGAAAACCAACAATAGGTGGGGGTCTATATAATTATGAGGACATTTCTATGGTAATAAATTTGAAAACACTGATAATATACACAATTTTGTAAAATACAAATGTAAAATCATGCTACAGAAAATATACCAATAATATTGTGACATTTTAGTTATCCAGTAATTACACCCCCTTACCAAATAAAAGCACCAGGGCCAAATAGTTTTGTTTTGAATCCTTTCAAATTTTTAAGAACTTTTCATTTCTATGTTACATACGTTTTTTTCAGAACAAAGTTGATGAAGAAAAATCTTTCAAATTATTTCAATTCATTAACAAAGCTCTAATAGTCTTACAAAAATTACTGTCTAATGCCATAGTTATAAGTGTACAACTCCTAGATAAAATCCTAGCACATCTAATTCACCATCAAAGAAGCAGCCACGACAGTGAAGTAGGAATTTTCCTTCTATAAATGTATAAAGCATTTCCTTGTTAAGTCAAAAAAAATCTGTTCACAATATGAAAAATAGGAACACATGGACACAGGGAGGGGAACATCACACACTGGGGCCTGTCGGGGCTATGGGGTGGGGGCCTAGGGAAGGGATAGCATTAGGAGAAATACCTAATGTATATGACTAGTTAATCAGTGCAGCAAACCACTATGGCATATGTATACGTGTGTAACAAACCTGTATGTTCTGCACATGTATCCCAGAACTTAAAGTATAATAAATGAAAAATCTTAAAGGCAATAGAAATAGTACCATAGAGGTACAAAAAACACATTGTTGACATTTTTAAAGAATAATTGATTTTTTGCAGTCAAACTCTAGATGTCTTGGCCTTATAGTCTTCCGATGGTGTGAGAAGCATTTATGTGAAGGAATAAGATAACAATGCCTGCAGTCATCCTCATTGAGTATTGTTCTAGATATTTCAGTAAATGTGATACTGTATAAAATAAGAGTAATTACTATTAGAATATAGAGGATAATATCAATATTACCACTGATACTCTGCAATTAAGACCTAAATTAATTAACTGAAAACTTAATATGATAATATTGTTCAATCAGGTAGACCAGATACATAAATGTACCAAAAAATCAGTAGTGCTTTTCACATATGGCAGTGATCATTTTAACAATATAATGAAAATAAATTATCCTTACATAATAGGCTGAATATGTAAATCACATAAGAATAATAAGAGATATGTGAGATTTTTATGAATACTTGTAATAAAACACTTTCCTGGGAATATTCAAGAAGTCTTGAATAAACAGAAAAATATGCTCCTGGAAGAAAAGGATAAAAATTTTAAACAGTGTTAATTCTTTATAAATTAATTGCATGTTTCGTGTCATCTCAACTATGTCTAACGAGATTTCTTTATTCTACTTTGATTAAAGCATTTATTATAATTCTAAAAGAATGCATGTGTAAGAAGGCCAAATTTTTCAAAGAATAGGGAAATAAAGGAGTAACATGTTACTTCTTACAAAAATGTAATATAGTTCTTCAATATTTAGTAAAATCAATCTATAAGATTCAATAGAACACGCTAACTGATAAGAGAGTTTAGAAACAAAACTTATATCTATAAGGATTTTTGTATAAGATAAAAGTGCCATTGTTACATTTGTGGTAGAAATGGAAGTTTCCTTAATAAACGGTGCTCTATTAATCAGTTAACTTCAAAAATAATACTTGAGTTAAAAATTATAACACAAAAATGATTGGAATATATAGGTGAATTTCTTTCAGATCATGGAATAATTTATATTGTCTTAAGCATGAATTAATAAAGATGATAAATTAACATCTAAGGAAATAGCAATTATTTACATTAAAACACATAGCCAATAAGTACATGAAAAGATGCTGAGCATCACTAATCATTAAGGAAATGCAAATCAAAACCACAATGAGATACAACTTCACACCCGTTAAAATAACTATTAAAACAAAGAAGCAAAACAGTAACAGTTGTTGGAAAGGATGTGGGTAAATTGGAGCCCTGTGAGTCACTTTTGGGCATGTCAAATGGCACTACCACTGTGGAAAAATAGTATGGTAGTTCCTCAAAATATTAAACAGAATTGCCATGGAATTCAACAATTCAACTTTTGGGTATATACTCAAAATAATTAAAAGCAGAAATTTGATATTTGGACATCGATGTTCACGGGCAACATTATTACAATAGCTAAAAGTTGCAAGCAACCCAAGCATCCATCAATGGATGAATGAATGCATTAAATGTGGTATCTGTGTATATAGTATATTTGTATGTATATAAAAAGGAAATAAGTTCTGACATATGCAACTACATAGATGAACTTTGAGGACACTGCTAAGTGAAATGCACTAGTCACAAAAATATAAATATGGTATGATTTTATTTACATGAGGTGAGGTACCCATAGTAGTCAAATTCATAGAAAGTAGAATAGTGACTGCCTGGAACTGGAGTTAAGGGGGAATTATGTATTGTTTAATGGGCACAGAATTTCTGTTTGGGAAGATGAAAAAGTTCTAAGGTACATGACAGTGATGGTTACATAACAACATGAACTATGCCTTTAAAAATGGTTAAAATGGTCTGGGTGAAGTGGCTCATGCCTGTAATCCTAGCACTTTGGGAGGCTAAGGCAGGAGGATCACTGAGCTCTGGAGTTCAAGAACAGCCTGGGCAACATAACAAGGACCTTGTCTCTACAAACAATATAAAATTAGCTGGATGTGGTGGTGTGTGCCTATGGTCCTCGCTACATAGGCTGAGATGAATCTCTTGAGCCTGGGAGGTCAAGGCTGCAGTGAGCCATGGTCACACCACTGCTTTCCAGCCATGGTGACAAAGCTAAACAGTGTCTCAAAAAAAAAAAAAACCAAAAAATGGTTAAAATGATAAATTTTATGCTATGTATATTGTATCCTAATAAATAAAATTACATTCGTATTCCTTGAAAAATTAAAGGTGAACAATAATCTAGAGAAAATGTTTTCTGCAAGCAAACCAAATTAACATTCTTAATATATAAACATTTTTTTGAAAATCTAACTCAACAGAAACACAAGCAAAGGATATTAACTGATGAAAAAGAGACGGCCAATAATCATAAAATGTTCAACTTCACTAGCAAATAATTTTAAAACAAGAATGAGATTTTATTCACCCCCATCAATCTGGTGAAGAGTAAAAGTTGGTAATATTCGGTGTCGATTTTGGTGAGGTGACGTGAGCACTTTTATACGTTGCGTAAGAATGTCAGTTGGTTATGGCATTTCTGGACAGCAATTAGGACAATGTGTTTTGCATCTTTACAATGGCCATCATCTTTGATCAAGTTACGTCAGTTTTAGGAATTTAGGACAATTAGTTTAAATGGATGCAAAAATGCTCTTGATATCATCGTTTCAATAGGCAAAAATAGTGTTAAATTAAAAAATACTAAAAATCATTCACCGAATTTTGTTAAAAATATAGAGACCAAGAAGACTGGGAGAAAACATAGCAATGTGTTAGTTGTGGTGTTCTTGGTAGATTCATGGATTATTTTTCTTTTAAGTGATCTGTGCTGAAAAATGAATGCCAACATGTATTAGTCTCATAATTTATTCATAAAAGGATTATTAAGTAAAAATATATTTTCATTTATTTTTGTCTTATTTCATCTCTCCTCTTGGCTTGTTAAATCATGTTGGGGAACTACTGTGTTTGTAATTGAAGAGGAAAAAAAAAATGAAGAAACGGAATGCTATCAGTGACTTAAGACAGGAATGTTTCAAGACCACTGAAGTAACAAAGTACCAGTTACAGAGCAATTGCTGCTGGTGCAGATTCTCTCTTTACACCGACGGGCAAAATCAGTAGACTTTATTTTTCAATATTTTGTCCTAACAAGAACAAGCTGAGCCAACATGTTAAAAATGGTGTAATATTTAATAGAATGCTGACTTAAAGCAATTTTGCATTTATTAGTCTTTTCCAAAGTATTTTTATTTTCCCTCTGACTCTTTTGTTTTCTATTTCTTCTCTCCTACCTGCCAGACTTCCACATCCCTCTGCACCCTAAGTTGGTGATTTTAGGAACTATGATAGCTGTTGAATCTTGTCATGGTTTTTGGTTTGCAGATTCCTCTGATGCTAAATCTGGAGGCCAGAGCCTGTTATCTGTCCCATTTGGCCATTGCCCATACTACTGTGTCTTTCTAACTGCACCTGCATTTGGTGGGTCATTTGCAAACTGTGTTCTTCTATTTCAGTTCTGGTGACCAGTCCCGCAACTGCCTAACAAAGACTTTCTTTTCTCTGGTTGTAGCGTTTTGTCAAGTTAGGCTACTCTTTATTACATTCTCCCTGCAAGCTGCAATTCAAATAGAGAATATTTATCCAAGTAGAAAGAATTTTACAGCCCCTATAGTGGTACTTTAGGTTAAAATTACAGTCAATTCATTTGCCCCTACATAAAGTGATTCCCTTATTACCAATAACTTCAATCGTATCAAGTACTCATTCAAAACTGTGCTCTCCTCATTTTTTCTATCCTCGTGGCTTTTTCTCAAATGATTCTTCTAAATGTGCTCTACTAATGTTGTTCTGGAACAACAGAATTGGAGGCACCTGAGCATGCTACGGTCCAGTGGGGCTGTGGACCTCAGTTGAACTAAGCGCTTTCCCTTTCACCTTAAAATAAAATCCTTTATTTACATATTTCTAAAGCAAAAGGCCAGTGCTGAAATTTAAGAGTTGTCTTAAGCTTAGTATCCATTCACCAGACAGTAAACATCAACAGCAATCCAGGTACTGTGTTATCTATCACCTAAATTAGTTTAGAGGTTATATTTAGAATATAAGAAAATAGCTAATCTTAGAATGTTCTTTGAGATTGTTGCTTTCAAGCACAACTGGTGTTGTGGTAAGGTTTGGAAGGAAGTTGATTTTAATCTATTTTTTTCTTGCTAAATATTAATTATCAGACTTCAATGAGTTATGTACTGTCCAAGTCTCAGCATTCTCGTGTGTGTGTATGTGTGTGTCTCAACATTCTCACATATATAGGGATATATATATATATATATATATATATATATATATACACATATATATATACACATACATATATATATACATACATATATATATACATACATATATATACATACATATATATACACATACATATATATACACATATATATATGTGTATATGTGTATATATATATATATATACACACACACACACACACACACACACACACACATATATCTTCAACCATATTC
The DNA here is from genome assembly GCA_028533165.1 of Leontopithecus rosalia. Lineage (NCBI taxonomy): Eukaryota > Metazoa > Chordata > Mammalia > Primates > Cebidae > Leontopithecus > Leontopithecus rosalia. Next base: position 6,962,241 of record CM052666.1, read on the forward strand.
AAATCTCAACATTCTCATATCGTGGTAGTAGTATTGATTGAGGTTTTTAAAAATAGATTAAATGACATCATATTTCTGTTCATTTGATTTTTTTTTTAGATGGAGTCTTGCTCTGTTGCCCAGGCTGGAGTGCAGTGGCACAATCTTGGCTTACTGCAACCTCCGCTCCTGGGTTCCCAGAGCAATTCTCCTGCCACAGCCTCCCTAGTAGCTGGGATTACAGGCATGCACCACCACACCCAGCTAATTTTTGTATTTTCAGTAGAGGTGGGGTTTCACCATGTTGGCCAGGCTGGTCTTGAACTCCTGACCTCAGGTGATCCACCTGCCTCGGCCTCCCAAGCTGTTGGGATTACAGGCGTAAGCCACTCTGCCTGGCCAAATGACATAGTATTTCTAACATGATGCCTGACACATATGATGCATTCAGTTAATATTAGCATTGCTTCTATTTCAAAAGGATTGCTTACATTCTCATGTTCTTTGATTCCTTTCTTCATGAACATTTATTTTATATAGTACTTTAATATGTTTGTGGGTATGGAAGGAGGTAAAAATCATGCTGACCTGGTCCTCGGGGGTCATAGATTTTGGTTCAAGCACTAACAGTAATTATCCCCATCAGAGTTGAGCACCATGTCATTTCTCTTATATGTAATTTTCTTTTCAGTGAAATATTTTACGTCTGACATTGTTTTAGTTACACTGATAAAGATGGTATTTGCCTCTGAATTAGACACTGTACTGCTGATGCATTTTGCTCAACTTTTATTGTCCTAATCATTGTTCTAATTCTTACTTTTCTCCTCTATGGAGGCTTTGTCTCCTGAACCAAAAAATTATGTTAATAATCCATGAGTAAATTACATAGAAAAGGAGTTACAGAGCATTTAAAAAAGTTTATTGATAGACCACACTCCCTATGATTTCCTCTCAACTAAAACAAAAGAAAAGCTCTCAAGCACTCAGTGTTTGCTTTTTCTCCCAAACAAAACTATTTTTGTTCCTACTGTCATGGACTTTTATATCTTCCATTTCACTCTAAATGTTGCACATATGTTTTCACTCTATGGGACTGTGTTAAGTGTTATTCAAATGGATTCAGTTTCTAAGACCACGTATACCACCCTTCCTGCTTAGCTTCCTGTCCCCTGAATCCTGATGTTTTTGCCACATTTCCTCCCTCGATATATTGTCACCTTCTGAGAAACATTTTTTTTAAAACCACATACTCATGGGTTTCAGGCAATCCAGCGCATTCACACTTTGTGAGAGGGGGACTGTGTCATTCCTAAGAGCATAGCTCTTTGTAGAAATTTGACCCTTAATTACTGCCGATTGCCTGTTTGGCTTGAGCTCAGTTCTGTGTTCTGCTTGCCTGCTGTCTCCCTCCACATTGTGTCATTTTCATTTTTAGACCCACACCCACCTATTTGTCTTGCTCGCCAGCCATTAACTTGCCTGCCGCTACCTGTCCCATACTGCTTCGCAGCTGTTATCTCACTGCCAGGCTCAGACCTCGAAAGCCGCTCTTGAATTCACCTGCCAGGCTCAGTCTGGGCCCTTGCCCAGGCTGAGGAGAAAGAGTGGACAGGAATTAGATGGCCTGCCACATGCTATCAAAGGTATCAAGTTCTTCCCTTGTCCCAGGCTAACCTGAAATACCAACATGAAGCTTTTATGCCTCAAACAAATACAACCTTGGAGTATCTGAGAGTTTGCATAATTTAAGAAGTATAAAAGCATGTTGAAAAATTTTGAGCAAGCCAATAGAATATGAATTACTAGGACCCAGGTATTAAATAAAAAATTGAAGCTCCCCCAAATTACTTATAATGCATTTATTAATGCTCTGGAAAGTTTCAGAAAAATCTCGAAATCTGGTAAGTGCTACGTTTGAGAGCCAAATTGTGTTATTCTACATATTTCTATAGAAAAAGTCCCATAAATATGGAACAATCTTACTCTAAACTCAGTTCATGTCATGTGAAATTTTCATTGTTTTCTAACTACAAAAATCCTCAACTTTCAAGGCAAAATTCAACACTTTATCACATCCACAAAACCTCTGATCAGTTCAGCCTTAGCATAGGGGACTAAATGTGTACTAGGCTTAATCTAGATAATCTTGATGTTTTTCTAGACTTTTCCACTTGCCAATGAAGTGACTTGAACCTTTGGTTCTCATTTTCTTCCTATGTACACTGGGAGTGAATTAGGCTCTGTCCAATCTGTAGTGTTGTTACAAAGATCAAATGAGGTAGCCTATAGAAGTATTTGGTAAATTGTGATGATAGAGAAATGTATGGTAGTCTTTCCTACAAATGTCCTGTTATCTCAGAGAGATCCTACAAATCTCTCTGTTATCTTTAATGTACAATTACAGAAAATGTGGTAACTCTAAATTGGAAAAAAGATAATACATAAAGAGAACTAACAGTGAGAACCTGGTCATTGTTCTACATTCTTCATATTTTTTTATTTTTTAAATATTTTCTTTCACACATAGATTAGGAACAACATTTTTCACACTGAACCCCTCAACATCCCTAGGAAGTGGATAATTTTCTTCCCACTTTACAAATAAAGAAGCCAAGGCCAAAGG
>CM052666.1:6964945-7000629 GCA_028533165.1 Leontopithecus rosalia
TTGGTGGAGCCAATATTCTAACTCAAGCTGTAGCTTGTTTCTTTTTTTTTTTTTTTTTTTAAAGATAGAGTCTCACTCTGCCACCCAGGCTGAAGAGTAGTGGTGCAATCTCGGCTCACCACAACCTCTGCTTCCTGGGTTCAAGTGATTCTCCTGCCTCAGCCTCTCAAGAGCTGGGATTAAAGTCTTGTGCCAGCCACTGCATCTGACTAATTTTTGTATTTTTTTCTTTCTTTTTTTTTTTTTTTTTTTGGTAGAGACAGTGTTTCGCCAGGCTGATCTTGAACTGCTTACCTCGAGTGATCCACCCGCCTTGGCCTCCCAAAGTGCTGGGATTATAGGTGTGAGCCACCATGCCCAGCCCAGCTTTGCATTCTTAACCACTAAATGGTCTTACCTCTCATAATGCTCTAGATGATGGAGTGTATAGGGTACATTCATTTAACTTTTTAAAAACTCCCTTAAACATACGATGTCCCTCATTGTTTTCTCTGGATCTTACAGGAGATAGGGCAGAGCAACAACAGTAAGACATGGTACTTTGCTAATCTTTTTTAGTGACTGTTTCTTTGGGTTGTAAAACATTCCTTCACTGTGGCTTCCCTAGCACTCAGTGGTCCGAAGGGCAAATTTCTGGCTACCCCATTAGTTAGTGCTGTGTCATGTGGCTTATGGCCTTATGTCTTATTTTATTTTTGGCTGTGACAGGTTTTGAACTTTACAAAGTTCTCTCGGAGGCAAATACTCTGTTACCTGGATTCTAGGCCTGGCTTTGGAGATCAAGCAATTCCAAGAAATCAACTTCCACCCAGCCCCTGGGTGAATCTGTAACCTGCTCCAAAGAGAGAGGCTTCCCTTATATAGGATATTGGGAGATTTCCTAGAATTGAGATGCAGCATCTGCCTGAGACTTACATGAATGAATGCGGATGGTATAAAGGGGAATTTCCTATTTCTCTACTAGATGGGATGTTTGACTGACAGACAGTTTCATACATAATCCCCCTGCCAATGCTTCTGATTGTTTTCTTTGACTTGACTTTGCATAATCTCTGCTGCTTGAGTTCCAGCCACGCCTATATCTCTCATCTTTTTTCCCATAGGCCTTTGTTTGGGAGGTTCCTCTCTTCCTTGGAGAGTGTTGCCTGCTAGAATGCTATTTTTAGTAGAATGAATTATTTCAGTACATAAGACCCATCTAAGAAAATTATGGTTAGTTTTGTTTGTTTTTTAAAAATATTCTCCATCCATGTCCAACATTACTAAAGAAATTCTAGCATCTCTTCGGCCAAATAGCTACTGCTTCCTCAGCTATAACTGAAAAATTAAAGATACAGTCACTCCCTTTCAGGCACCACAAGCAGCTGTTTCTAGTCTGCAAAGTTGGCCCTGTCAGCCGACTGAAGGAAATTTGTTTTTATGGATGCAGATCAGGTAATGCTTAGGGTCCACTGAATGTACAAAACCTTGCCCCCAAGTCCAGTGAATAGGAGTGTCAGTAATTTTCCAAGTGCAGGTAGAGCAATATGATGTAATATAGAGGGCCCTGTGCATCACATAAGGATAGTCCATATTGTCATTACAATCTTAAAATCTCAGTGGATGAAAACCACATGGGTTTGTTTCTTGCTCATGCTGCATGAGCAAGATCTTCATGCTGCCTGTTCACCACAGATCCTCAGGGTGTTCTGGGTATTGGAGTCATTCACAGACCTGGATGTTATATTTCAAGATTGGCATGTCAGGGGAGAGGACAACTTCAGCACTGGGTCTTCTATTTTTACCTGCAAATGATAAGTCACTTTTGCTTGTATACACTTTCTTAAATTTTAGAACCATTCTCGGGTACCTCGTAGGACCCGAGGTACCTGAATTTTGCCTTAGCAAAATTCAGAAACAGCATAATGTATGCATTGTTGCTGTTTATCAGTGATTTCATTTGCTGTCTGAAATTTAAGCACTGCAACAAATTGTATTGGTTCAAACAATTACAAAAGAAAATGAATGGGAATTTCTGAAAATAGTCTTACTAAATTTTTCAAAACATTGTTTTGTGTTATATACGTGTATTTCATGTGTATAGAGAAAGCACAGTTCTAACAGTAGAAGCATAATGGATAGATGAGTGGGAGGTGGGTGAATCCTTCAATTTTGTCTCTCCATGCTGCTTGAAAGAAATCTTTTTCTACAGTAGTCTTACATTACTTGTGTACTTTTAGAAGAGAAAGAAAATGTATGGGGTGAAGGAAGGGAGAAAGTGGTTTTTCTCACTTAGTTAAATATGCCTTGACATATATTTAAAGCACATCAGTGGGAATGGGTACCCCTTAGCCTAGCTATCTCAAATTCTGGGAGGGGGTGCCTCACCTTCCTCCTCTGTTTCAGGAATGATCTGCTGATGCTTGTAGTCATACTCTTTTCTGTAACACATCAGTAACTTACTTCGACTCTCCCATTGCCTCTCTCTCCCACCTATGGGATATTCAGTTTCTCATTTTAAAATTGCCAAACATGCCTGTGCTTTCCCACTATCCCTATTTTATTTAGTGAAAGAGAAAACATAGTAAATGCATACCATTACCTGTAGCTTCACTCTGATAATGGCACATGTCATGTCTCACATTTCATTAGCTAAAACAAGTCATATGGCCACCACTAATTCGGCAATGGGTAAACTGCTATGTGCCTGCCAAAAGAAAAAATGTGTGTGTATGCGTGTGTGTGTGTGTGTGTGTGTATGGACAGTTAAAAAAAATGGATGAACAGCATTTGTCATGTATGCACCTTCTCCTCCAGACACCTAGGTCAAATATTTATCTTTAAATCGTGTTATCTAAAGGCATATACACATTTGATGATCCCATGTCCAGTATTTTTCCTTTAGTATTTATTTTCCTTATTTTAATTCACTGGCAACAAAAATGTTAGACGTAACGGTAGTGGTGATTTTGTTCTACCCTGATTTTAACAAAAAGGCTACTTATTATGAAGAAGGTTTTTATTTTTCATGATGTTAGTTTTCTTGCAAATGACCTATGTCAAGTTACAGAAACTTCTTTGTTTTTAGTTTATTCTCTATTTGGGGCCTAAATAAATACATCCTTTAGTAATGATTTTGGTTCTAAATAAATCATATGTATTTTTCCCTTTAAGATATTTTTATGGTCAATTTTAGTAATATATCTTCTAATTCAAGTCAGTTTTGTAAATCAAACCAAACTTGGTCAGGAGACTTAATCTTTTTATACATTCCTTGATTCAGCTTCTCTATGTTTCATTTAGAATTTTTTTTAAATTTATGTATATAAGCACAATTGGCCAGTAATTTTTCTTTCTCATATATTCATGTCTTTTCTAAATATCAAGGTTATATTCACCTCATAAAATAAATTGGGAAAAAGAGAAAATAATATAAATTGGAAATAGTCCCTCTTATTGCTTTAGCAAGAGAGTAAAATTGGAATTACATTTTCCCAGAATGCTTGGTGTAACAACAGGCTACTTGTTTAGTGAATAAAATGATTTATGTTTAATATTTTTATTTTTTAATTAATTTTCTTGAAGTATAATTGGCATCAAGTGCGCAAAGCTTGAGCGTATAATTTGAAGAATTTTTCAGACATGTCCATCTGTACAAACGCAACCCATATTAAGATACAGAATGCTATTCCCAGCACTCCTGCAGGCTTCCTCGAATCCCCCATTTGATCCTCTGCCCTAAAGAGAATATTATTCTGACTTCTATCACGAAAGATTAACTTTGTCGATGTTTGAACTTCACATAAATGGAATCAAACAGCATATTCTTGATATGTCTGGCTTTTTTCACTCACACCATGTCTGTGAGATTTATCCATGTTGTTGCTTGTAACAGTAGTTTTTTCTTTCATTGTGTTGTATTATTTAATTGTATGAATATACCATAATGTATTCATGCATTTTATAGATGATTGATTGATATCTGGGTTATTTCCAACTCTTTCTTCATAGAATCAGTTTAGGTTGGAAATTGTTTTAGGAATTTGTCCAGTTTGTCCAATAATTCAAGTTAATTATCATAAAGTTATCTATATTTTATTTGTAATCACATTACATCTATAGTTTATGTCTCTATATCTAATATTACTTATACATCCACTTTTTTTTTACATTGATTGACTATGCCAGAGTTATTCAATTTTAATAGTAAATCCATGGGTGCCAAAATACTCAGGACGAGAAGAATACTCGATTTTCTCTATTAACAGAGCTAAGCCTCAAGCACTTGAAAACCTAAACTGATTATAAGCTTATTATAGTAAGCTTTTCACAGACTAATAAGTCAAACTTGCTTATGGTTGTGTAATTAAAATATAGTTTTCTTTACTTTTTCAAAACAAGGAAATCCCGATGCAATGTGATGGTGTTTTTACAACTAGAAAAAGAAGTTGCTAATAACTCTGTGGTAGCTTGCAAAATGTTCACAAATTCTTTCCATTCCTGCTAGCTGTGTTCCCTTTTGCAGTGTGACTTTCCCATTCAGTGTTTGATAAGTGGAGTTGATTTCAAAACCCTTGAAGCTGTGCTAAGTCACGTGACTTGCTTTAACCAATGGAACATTAACAAATGTGATATAAGCAGAGGCTTGAACATACTTTCACATTAGGGCCTCCCATCTTATGTTGCCGGGAATTTTTCTGCTGCTATCTGAATGAGCCCAGAGTAGACACGAATGCCTGTCAAACCAACTGCTAGATGAGTGACGACAAGTCAGACCATCCAGCCCCAGCCAAGCTGATCCAGACCAGAGCTACCTGGTGAATCCACAGAAATATAAAGAAAGGAAATAGGCCATGGTTACATATGTTTAACTAGATGTTTCCCTTCTACACATCTACTTTCCTTTTTAAAAATCTCTACTTATTTCCCAGGTACATATAGGGGTGATGGAACTCTTGGTGTCTAATTAATTTATCAGATTCATCCTCAGGATTGATCGTACTGATTTGCAAAAGTTGAGGAATATATCAATTCGTTGTTTGCCTTTGCAAATAATTGGCAGAGTTTCTCAATGTGGAGCAGAGTTGCTAATCTTAGATTACCCATTTGAGTCATGATTTCCTACTATATAAAGCAGGAGTTGTTATGGGGTAGAAGAATTCTTAACCCAGGAATGACAATCAAAGATAAATTGAAGCACTACAGTAAAAATAAAAACAGAGTTAGACATGAATGGGAACAACAGACCCTAGGGTCTGCTTGAGGGTGAAGGGTGGGAGGAGAGGCAGGATCGAAAAACTACCCATTGGGTATTGTGCTTATTACCTGGATGATGAAATAATCCATACATCAAACCCCTGTGACACACAATTTGCCTATATGAAAACACCTGCAAATGTACTCCCCAACTTAAAATAAAAGTTTAGAAAGAATTAGAATTATCTCTTGGATTCACAAGCTATAGAGAGAAGCCAGCCATGGAATACCTTGTTTGAAATAGATTGACTTCATGTTTTGTAGCATGTCTGAATAATCCATTTGTCTAATTCACTGTGCTCTATATACCTATTTTCAAAGATAGTTTCCCAAGTTCTGAGAAGTCCTTATGTATTAGCTGACTTTACGCTAAAATTTGGGTTTAAAAAAAGTTTTTTTTTTAGAGACAGGGTCTCACTCTGTCATCCAGGTTGGAGTGCAGTGGTGTGATAATAGTTTACTGCAGCCTCAAACTCCTGGGTTCAGCAATCTTCCCACACCAGCATTCTAAGTAGCTGGAACTACAGATGTAGTAACACCAGGCCTGGCTTAAAAAAAATTTTTTTTTGTAAAGATGGGATTTCACTATGTTGCATAGCATGGTCTTGAACTACTGGCTTCAAGTAATCCTCCCACCTTGGCCTCCCAAATTCCTAGGAGGTACAAGTATGAGCCACTGTGCTCTGCCCTAAAATTTTTTAATAAAATTTTTTCTTGTAAGTAGGTAATAGTATATTTTGACAAAGGTGAGAAAGGTTTCTTCTGGAAGCAACCAATGCTAATTGATAAAATTGATATATACATGAGTTTTGGTTTCCAGCTCTCTTATGGGAGAGAAATTAAAGGGAATCTGCAAAGGAACAATGTTGGTTTGTCTCTTGTTGCTTTACTAAAAAGAAGCACCATAAAACATTTCTCTCATTTCTCACTACTATAAATAAGATAACTTATAGAGAACAAAAATCACAATTGACCAGTTATTTTCCAAACAAAGTTTTCATTTTTACAACACAAAGGGAAAGCTAGAAGTATTAGCTGGTTTACAGTATTTCTCATCTAGCATAAGATGTCCCAGATGGCAGAGAAGAGAGAGTTTTGGATGTAATTGAAACTCTATAGAATTGAAACTCTACACACACACACACACACACACACACACACACACACACACACACACACACAATCTTTCTATCCAATTAAGCAGCCAAATATTCAGCAATCCCATTGCTGCTTTAGTTTAATTAAAGTCACTGATTTTCCAGTGCAAACATTTAGATGTGATCTAAAGAAACGTGTATTTAGGAGAAGGTATCCTGGGTGAAAGATACAGCAACAACTGAATGGTCAACAGAACTTCTGTCAATGGGCCAAGCTTTGGGAGCATCAATATACAGAAGTTTAGAATTCCATTTTGTATCCTCTTCTCCCCTGAAAAGAAAGAGCACTAGAAATTATTCCTTATGTGGCTGTTTAATAGTGGTAGATCATTTTGATTAAGGAATTAACTGGACTGAGGTACATGAGAGCAGGAAAGAGGAGGGGCAAGAGGGGGATTATAGGATAAGGTGTACTGCTACTTTAAAATTATGTATGCATGGCCCCATTCAGGTCCCTCCTCCTGTTTGAGGTATCAGCGGAAAGCTTGGGGAGCTCAGTTCCAGGAGGGTCACCAAGCAGACTACGCTCTGAGTTTCAGGTAACCAAGTGTTTGCTGAGCAGAATACTTTACCTGGGCACCCAAGTCTTCCTTCCAGCTTTCCTGCTGCTACAGCCTATTTGCTAAGAGTAACCAGGGGTTACAGCAGTGTTGCCAGGCAACGAAGGACAGCCGTCCTGTTGAAGAGCCATTTGTCACACTGAGGGGACTGGTTGAAATGCAATAAAGAAATGGTAACCCAGCTTGTTTATCAAACAGTTACTTGCGCAGTGTTGGGGATCCATAAGTAACCTACAAATTTGTAGTCATATGAGGAAATACACAAACATTTTGCTAAATATTAAAGCATAGGACAGACAGATGGTGTTGGCTTTCTAATCAGCTTTACTGTGAGCTTAAAGTTGCTGCACATGCTGGGATAAGGGGAAAGGCCCAAAGTGCTTTGCCAGCTTTATTTTGGGCATCTGCAAGTTAGCTCTGGGTTACAATGGACAGTGCGTGTGTAAAGAAAATCTACAAGATTTTTTACCTTGTTAAGTAGAGTTAGTAATGCTATTGCTAACTCCCTGGGTGAAATAGCAACCTAAAATTACTGTACGTGTAATATATTCATAATTATATACACACATATATATTATATGGTTATAAATATAACTGGTTGTCCTGTGGACTTCTAAAGTGCTTGATTTGCCCAATACTATCAAGAGATTTACCGAAAGAATGAATATTTTACTCTGAGCACTGCTCTTTAAAATGTTGATTAGTGAACACTTTTGAGAAGTTCTTTAATGTTGCTTCTAGGAGCTCAACGTCCTCATGCCTGGGATGAGCTTCAGTTTTAAAGATGCAGCGGCTTTCCCTTGACGCTCTGTGTTTTTGATCCTCAGATACCAGCTGCTACTCATGTCTTCACCATTGCTAAGAACATCGTTGATATTGACTTACTGTGAGAACGCATCTGCCGTTTCCAGAAAATGGAGTTTCGCAACATTACTTGAAGTACCCTGCTTTAAAGTATTGCTGGCAAGTGGCGTGGGCCTGATTATTTATTTAGAATCGCTTTATCAAGAGGAGAATGCTTGTTTGTAAACATGAATTGCCTGGTTCTTTCACTGGGCTCTGGCTTCTTGCTTCATGTCATTGAAATGTTGATCTTTGCCTGTTTTGCTTTGATATCCTTGGTGGACTCACGAGGTCTTTTCCCAAAGCTGGAGAATGTGGGAGCTTTCAAGAATGTTTCAATTGTGCCAACGCAAGCCGTATGTGGACTCCCCGACCGAAGCACTTTTTGTCATAGCTCTGCTGCTGCTGAAAGTATTCAGTTCTGTACCCAGCGGTTTTGCATTCAGGACTGCCCATACAGATCTTCACACCCTCCCTACACTGCCCTTTTCTCAGCAGGCCTCAGTAGCTGCATCACACCAGACAAGAATGATCTGTGTCCCAACTCCCATAGCAATTCTACAAGTTTTATTTTTGGAAATCACAAGAACTGCTTTTCTTCTCCTCCTTCTCCAAGGCTGGCGGCATCATTCACCTTATCTGTGTGGTTGAAACCTGAGCAACAAGGTGTAATGTAAGTAGTAGTGTGCGTATAAGCTTTCCTAGGTCCCGAAAACCAGTAGTAGAGATCATTGCAGCCTGAATTCCAAACCGGAAATGAAGGCTAACAGTATAGAATTCATGCTATTGAAGACTAACTCTTCTAATTGTTTCCCAAATTTAATTCTTTTTCTCTTCTATGGATGAAGTGAACCATGAAAAAAGAATACGTTGAAATAGTTCATTGCAGGCAGATGTGTTTATGCCGGAATCATGTATTTTCCATGGATTAGCTCAACATTTGGTCCTTACCCTTCAAAGCCCAAACCAGACTCACAGTGAGTTTTAAGACATGGAAACTCATAAAACAAATAATTAATATTTTCAAAGTCTTGATCTGGGTTTATATAACTAACATTTCCTTACTAGGGTATAAAATTTTCATGAGGCAGATAGTTCTCTCAGGCCTGGTACTATTTTCTTCCTACTCATTTCCCCAAGGAGAGATGTTTGTTTGACTCATGGACGATGTTCAGTAACATAAGCTGAATATATAAACAACCCTCCATCTCTAAAATGATATAGCTTTTAGTCCTTTGTCTTGTGCTATTTTCATTTTCCAACTAGTTAGAAGATACGTAGGTAAGTATGAGAGATTCTCAAAAGCTTTCATGCTGTTCATCCCAGAGAAATGCCTTCAATGAGTCTGGGTCGTACTACTGACATTTTTTTTGTTGTTATTTAATCACCAGTTCTTCATTCTGTAATATTTTTTTTGAGCTGATATCTAATGCATTTCTCCTAAATATTTATCACCAACTTGGAGATTTTAATAAATGGGACACTTTTGAGGAATTTTTGCTTCTCTTTTGTCTTCCTAGAGGGCTTTCGGCCCCTTCTCTTGTGACGTTTTCTTTGTGTGACAGCATTGGCTGGGTATCTAAAAACAAGTGAAGCAAACCAGAAAAGAACTACAATCTCATACGCAAATATGACTTAAAGGTCTTTGGTGTTTACTTTCAATTTGCCAGGTGAAAGTTGGCATGTCTTCATTTTGTTTTAAATTTAGATTAATCACAAACCATTCCATTTCTACATCTCTCCTCAAAGAAAACTTTTTTTTCTTGCTGTCTGAAATTCTAGTACATTCAGACTACTCTGTTTATATAACTACCATCCAAAGAGTCTTAAATAGTTGTCTTTTGACAAATAGGGCTAAGATAAAATATCCTTCTGAGCTTGTAGGGAAATATCTGTAGCGAATTCATCCGCTATTGACATCATTTTGTATAAATAAGACAAGTATTTGTAGGGTTGGAAGAACATGGTTTATGGTTCTGAGAGTTTCTTGTATCAAGGTCGTTTCCATTTTCAAAATTAAAAATACCTTTGGGAATAGGGGGAATTTCGGGGTGTTTGCACAGATAAGTAAAACGAACAAAACATGGATTATCCAATTATTGTTTATTCAGGAGCAGAATAAATCCACTTCCTAAATATTTTGCTACCTGCCTTCCTCTCACATTTATTATCTACCAAAGCTAGTATGTTTACAAGCAAACACAATAGCAAGGAAGATAATCAATAACATATTAAGAAATGCATTTTCAGTAAGCTTGGGGAAATAAGTCTGCATTTAGTAAATACATTCTTGAGAAATGGTCGAACTCTCACTCGTAGATTTAAACTGAAGAAAAATTAATAGGGGCAAACTGTTTTCAGGTTAAGACCTGATGGGAAGGGATGAAGAAAACCTCTCTTCAGTAAATTAGAAATATTCAACTACTGAAGGGTTTAAAAATACAATTTGCATTAGAATTTAAATAAAACTTTTATTTCTACTTATATAAAACCTTTATGTCATCTAAATCTGTTTACCTAAATTGAAAATATACTTGAACTCATAACTTTATACTAAATATACATATAAAATATAATAAAACTATGACAGTAAAAGAGGGACTACTAGTATTCTGCAATCTTAGTCTTACCTCCTGACTCAGGAAAAAATAGATGCAAGTGAGAAGAAATGATTTGTGAAAACGTGCCCTTTAAGGAAAATTTTAAACCATCTTTAGCAGTAATTCTTGATTGGGCCAGTTTTATACCTTTGCCTCTCTCGTGCTTCCTGCCAAATTTGATTACAAACTCATCATTTTTTGAGAGACGACAGTATACTAGGTGTGTGTGTATCCTCAGAATGCTCATGATCTAAATGATCTAATGGAGGGTACAGATGGATGAGTGCTATTACCTAGGCAGCACAGTATGTTAAGTGAGCGTAAAGTGAGACCCCCTCAACCAACCTTGAGCAGGAAGAAGGGCTCCAGGACCAAGCATGATCATTCAGATGCCAAAGCTAAGTAGGAGGTAACCAAGTGAAGAAGGGAACCCAAGGTCTGAAAGGTATGTCACTGTAATAAGGATAGAGGTAACTTAAAATCATTTGATAACTGCCTTGACACAAGACCTCAAAGTTTTCTGAAAATTGTTCTACTTTATCAAAGTATTATTTCACCATGTTTTGGAAGGCTGAATGACCTTTCACCTCAGATATTTCACATGATCTCAGTGCCTCAGTTGGACTGTATGGTCAGGGAAAGGTAGCCAGTCATCTTACAGACACTGGCTTTGGCTTTGGCCCAGTTGATGATGGCACCCTATGGGAATTAAATAGAGTGATTGCGACTTCAGGGCTAGCAATTTAGAGTCTTCAATGGACACTAAATTCACTTTACATTTAAAAAAAGATTTGCACTGATAACACTCGAGCAGCCTGTAGTGTGTTGCACCACTCTAAAAGAAATAGCAGGAGAACTAATGAGCCAATAGCCTCAATGTTAGTTTTGCAGAATGAATCAGCCCCTCTAGTTTCCATCATGAATCTCTAACGAAGGGTGTTGAAGAGTGTTGAGGTTCTGGGGAAGATATTGTAAATAAGAATTCTATTTTTTTATTGAAATAAAGGGGCTTCTTCATTGGAATAAAGCTTGCATTGAACATAATGACATTTAGGCCCATACTCATAGTGCACCATTTTGAGGGAAGTTTGGGGTCATTTTACCACCACTGTAACTGCACAATACCTTAGCATGACATTTTGGTTGGATGCTGACCTTTTCTCTCTTTTCTGGTTGCTTCCTAAGGTGTATTATAGAAAAGACAGTAGATGGGCAGATTGTGTTGAAACTTACAATATCTGAGAAAGAGACCGTGTTTTATTATCGCACAGTAAATGGTTTGCAGCCTCCAATAAAAGTAATGACACTGGGGAGAATTCTTGTGAAGAAATGGATTCATCTTAGTGTGCAGGTGAGTAAAATAAAAAATATTTAACATTTGGTTAAACACAAGGATTTGTCTTACTTTCTCTCTTTTAACTGACATCTACTCACAAAATCTGTAGCAGTATCTTTTAGATTTCAGGTGTATTTAAATGACCTAGTGATGTAGCTCTTGCTATACTAGCATTTCCTCCCCAAAATTGCTGTAAAATCTTTCACAGAAACTTAAAGACAATGCTATCTGTAATTATAATATCCTCAGAAAATTCTTGTTGTATTGGGTTAATATGTTCTATTTTGTTTAAAAATGTCTAAGGGCTCACTTGATGTCTGGTACTAATTTTACTAGTCATGGATGTATGAATACCCCAGCCTGATTTTTACAGCTGTCTTTCTCAGATAGCACCTGATGAAGAGAATAAAATTTGTCTGTTGCATTAAAATGGTGACCTTAGAACTAATGAACTTTATACTTGAAGCACTCAAAAGGTGTTATATTATTATTTTAGTTGTCAACCACAGTCTGTATGAGCCTTAGAAGCTGCTAACGGCTAAAAGAACTGTGAGATGTGTGGTATTTACAGTCTCCAGAAGAAAGGCGCAGTTCAGCTTTTTGTTTTTTTCAGGGCACTGGAATAGCCCAATACAGTTAAAGACACACTTGCCTTTCAAGCCAGGTATACTACTCAGTTCTCACACTGCTATGAAAAAATACCTGGCCCGGCACAGTGCCTCCCGCCCATAATCCCAGCACTTTGGGGAGCCAAGGTGGGCGGATCACCTGAGGTCAGGAGTTCGTGACTAGCTTGGCAAATGTGGCAAAACCCTGTCTCTACTAAAAATACAAAAATTAGCCAGATGTGGTAGCACTTCCCTGTATTCCCAGCTATTCGGGAGGCTGAGGCAGGAGAATCACTTGAACCCAGGAGGCAGAGGTTGCAGTGAGCCAAGATCATGCCACTGTATTCCAGTCTGGGCAACAGAGTGAAATTCCATCTCAAAAAAAAAACCACATCTGAGACTGGGTAATAAGTGAGAGTTGAACAATGAGAACACATCAAAGGGAGGGGAACATCATACACCGGGGCCTGTCAAGGTGGGGAGGGATAGTAGCAGGGGGTAGGAGTTAGGGGAGGGATAGCATTAGGAGAAATACCTAATGGGGTATTTAGTTGGGGGATTATTGGAGCGAACCACCATGGCATGTGTATACCTAAGTGACCTGCATGTTCAGCACGTGTACACCGGAACTTAAAGTATAATAATAATTTTTAAAAAAGTTTAATTGGCTTATGGTTCTTGGGCTGTACAGGAATCATGATTCTGGCATCTGTTCGATATCTGTGCAGTCTTTAGGAAACTTACGATTATGGTGGCAGACAATGGCTGAGGGAACATTTCATATGGCCAGAATAAGAGGAAGAGAGAGCAGGGAGGTACTATGCACTTATAAAGAGCCAGATCTCATGAGAACTCAATAGGTGGGTGGTGCTAAACCACTGATGAGAAAACGCCCCATGTTCCAATCACCTCTCATCAGGCCCCACCACCAACGTTGGGGATTACAATTTGATATGAGGTGTGAGTGGGGACACAGAGCCAAATCATGTCACCCCAGGTGCTGGGTACCACAGTTTCCAGTGTGGGCTCTCATGTAAGCATCCAACCAGTGGCTCGTGTGAACCTCATTTAAACTAAGGACATGACACCCTCATTCATTTTATAAAAATTGTCTTTGATATCTTGTTTTTTTCATCCTGAAGCAGGTAATACGAGTGTATTTCCTCAGAGGGTCTTGAGAATTGTTATTGGCTTTCAAATACTAAGATAGGAGTTTAGTGAATGTGTGGTTGGCAGGGGTCAGTGTTTTCCTATGCAGCTAGGTTGAAAGGATATACATCAGGTCTTGTCCATAGGACACAATGGCCTCAGTCTCTCAGTGCTTAGTCTCCACGTGTTCAGTAGTTAACAGATAGGAGACGGATTTGTTGTAGTCTTGAAGTTTGCATTGTCATGAGGTCTCCATTCTGCCCACTGACCAGTCCTACAGAATTGGCTTTTAATATTAAAATGTAAAGAAAGACTATGCCAAAGATGCAGAAGAAAGAAAGATGATGGCATCTTTGCAGAAGATGCCAAATAGATATATTTGTTGGATATTTTCACATCAACAATGATAAAAAAAATAAATCTCTTGCTTGCTTTTATTTTGTCTTATCTGTGAAACTGTGCCATGTTTTGGCAGGCAGTAGTACATTAAAAGCTTTACAAAGAAAGTTTAAAATCTAAATGCAGACAGGTAACCATGACTGAATTACTCTCTTGGGAATAAAAGGCTCTTAGAGTGCCTATTGAAATCAGCATTATCATTTCAATACATGTCAAATATGAGTCATTTCCTAGTTTAGGCGAAATTTCTTCATAAATCTTTAAATCTTTCCCTTCTTTCAAGAAAAGGTTAAAGTACTTATGATTTAATGAGACTGCTTTCTTTCATAACTGTTGGACTATCGAGAGAAAACTTGTCCTTTCTGATTTGTACACTATTTATGTTTTTGTGTAAGTTTTAAATTATTCTGCATTTTATATTAAAACTACAGAACTAGATAGTCATAAAATGTTAGAAAACCATTTAGATCTGTCATTTAACCATCTAGTACCTATTAAATATTTCAGGGGTACCTAGCATCATGGGAATCTGGATTCATTCAAATGAAAATTGCAGAGCAATTATTTACTCTAAAATGGAGATCTACATAAGGTTCCTTTATATTGGATACCAGTCTGAATATGTTTAAGGTATTATAAAATTTATAAAAATCCATTTTATACATTTTTTTTGAGACAGAGTTTTTCTCTTGTTGCCCAGGCTAGAGTGCAATGGCATGATCTTGGCTCCCTTTAGCCTCTACGTCTTGAGTTCAGGCAATTCTCCTGCCTCAGTTCAGGCAATTCTCCTGAGTAGCTGGGATTACAGGTGCCCACCACCACGTCAGCTAATTTTTTATATTTTTGGTAGAGAAGGGGTTTCACCATATTGGCCAAGCTGGTCTTGAACTCCTGACCTCAGGTGATCCACCTGCTTCAGCCTCCAATCCACAGGGTCCAGCATGATCCACAGGGTCCAGCCTAGATTTTTAATAAGGAATTGCTAACTGCTTGAAAATTGTTGTAAGAAGTAATAGAGGCTGGGCATAGTGGTTCAAGCCTGTAATCTTAGCATTTTGTGAGGTCGAAGTGGGTGGATACCTTGAGCCAGGAGTTTGAGGCCAGCCTGGGCAACATGGCAAAACCTCGTCTCTACAAAAAACACTCTAAAAAAAATTAACCAAGTGTGGTGATGCATCCCTGTAGACCTAGCTACTCAGGCAGCTGAGGCTAAAATGGAAAGATCGCCTAAGCCAAGGAAGTCAAGGCTTCAGTGATCCATGATCATGCCACTGCATTCTAGCCTGGGCAACAGAACAAGATCCTGTCTCAAAAAAAAATTTACAGGAAGGACAGGAGTTTAGGAGTTGGAAAATCTGATTTAGGTTTTGTGACTCTGTAATCTTATGAATAAAACTTTTAGGAATCCATATAATAGTTGATTAATAAGGAATGTACTAATTGCTTAAAAAGTTGTTATAAGAAGTAGTGGAGGCTGGGGACAGTGGCTCATGCCGTACTCCACCAACCTCAACTTCTCAAACAGAATCATTTGACTCAGTTTCCCCATTTACATAAGATTGAACTAGATGAACAAAATAAGGGCCTCTTGAATTCTGCATAGAAAAGTAAGTGGAATGTGGAGTGTAGCACAATTCATTAAAGTATAGCAAGCTCTTGACTTGTGTAGGGTTATTTAGATAACGAGTGACAGAGCCATCCACATTAGCCAATGATCAGACTTGTGCTTTTTTTTCTCTTCTCTAATGCTTCCTGGTGTTTATAAAAAAACTGTTTTTTGTGAGATTTTATGTCAAAATATAGAGAAATGTAGTTTGTTACTATTTCATTATATAACTGCAAGAACATTTGCAGAAAAAAATAGTATAAAATGTAACTTACTGTTGCATAATTATATAATGTACCTAAACTCCATTTAATTTGGAGGTTAGGGACTTTTATCATGCTAGGCATAGGATAGAACAAATGATTAATAATCTTGTTTAGTCAAATTTCAAACTACAAACCTGTCCTTTATATATATGCATATTTTCACCTATCTTCCAAAAGGCCACAGATTGATGAATTCATATAGTGTGTGTGTTTTCGTGCATGTGTAAAAATAAAACATACAACTTATTCATGGAATGGCTTAGAAACCAGAATTTTACTTGGTTGCTTATAGTGATTTTTTTTACTGGTTTACTTATACCTGGTGGCATAAAATTAATTAGCAGATCTCAACGCTTTATCCCAGACAGTTCACTTAGTATCAGCTTCCCATCAGTAAAATCAGAATTCTAATTTACCAAAATAAAAAAAAAAAAGATTCTAAATAATTAAATCTCTGGAGGAAAGGATGCCAGGAAATCCAGACTTTCTAATGTTGGAAATTGAATTTCCTAAACAAACAAACAAATGCTCAATATTGTTATGGTAATGAATCTCACAGCTTTTATTCCAAACTAGTATTTTAAAATTTCAACATGTTGGAAAATGATTAGTGTTTAAATTAATATTCATTTAGGGACTTGAATCTGACAGGACTACCAATTGAAATTTTACTTAGGGGTTTAATATATTGGCTATTTCAAATTATATCCAGCTAAAATTCATTATGTCTTTTATTCTAAAACTGGAAAAATCTATTCATGCTTTTTATTATCAAATAGGGAACACTGATAATATTAGCAGCTTTTCTAAAGCTTCGTTTTCATATTGAATCAGCACATGCTGTGGTTACATATGTAGGATTTCATACGGTTACTTTTATAAAAGTTTTGAAATACGTAAAAAAAAATTTACTTTAGCAGTTTGTTATGAATTGGTAGGTAAAACAATTTGAAAATAAGTATATGTGTTTGGTGGCATTTCATTTAAAAGTAAAACTTTAGGGTTTTCTGTGAAAATATATTTTGCCTTAGGCAGTTCCACACTGCTATAAAATTGTGCTATTTTATAGCACAAATAGCATCATAGAATAGTCAGTATAGTTATCCTTATAGTAATTATTCAGAATTGCAGTAAAACAATTACAGCAATTTGAAGCTGATGAAATACTACAACTGTGGAACCAATGGGCTTGTTCACATTTTCTCTGCTATTTTGAGGGCTCCTTGATACATTGACAATTCAAGAGCCGTAGATGACTCTAGCTACAATAGTGTGAAAAAGAGCAGTTCTAATATGATACAATGAAGAAAAAAATACATGGGTAAATAAAGTTTTAGGAATCAATAGATGAAGGATAGGAGTTTCATAATCATAGTTCATGAAGTATGCTCTTTTGATTTATGTATTCAATCTGAGAAAGAAAAACTATTGATAGTTCTGGAGGTAAAGAAAATGCAATTTAACCAACATTTGTTAGAATAGATAAACCAGGTCTCTCAATTAATCTCTGAACTGTATGCCCATGTGCACACTTTATAAAGGTGTTTCCACATTCCTATTGATTGAGGCAACATAAAACATCCATGTCGCCTTATGGAAGCCTCCTCATTCAGTTCAGTAAGCTCTATGGCATAGAATTCTCATAAGAATACCATCCCACTCCCACTCCAAGAGAATCTCAATCCATATGATTCCTTTAATATTTCATTGCATTTAGCTCTGACTCTGTGTGTGTGTGTGTGCGTGTGTAAGCATGCATACATGTGTAAGCAGGCATGCATGTGTGTACTAAATGTTTCTCTGTGCAAAGCCTTCTCTTTAAGTCCAGCCAGCTGGGTTAACAGCTCGAGTTAGTTGAATAGTTTTGCATTATTCAAAATAAAGTTAACATCAATAGGATATAATGAAGCTTTTCAAAACAATCAGTTACTAATTATATAGCTGCTATTAATCACTGATTTATGTACACTATATTAAACATGTTACATACTTGCAGTTATACAATGAAATAGTAACATAGTTGTAACATGTTTAATATACTGTTAATGATAGTTTTATGACATTATTTCCATTATAGAGATTTTAAAAAATTAGCCTTGGGGAATTTAAACTACCTGCCTAAATTTATAGTCTCAAGTTTCTCTGACCGTAAACTAAAAATAATAACTTGCCATGAACTTACGTCAGTGAGCAGATCTAAATAATAGTTTTTAAATTATCTGAACCAAAAGCACAGAAACCCAAAGAACTGAAAACAAATATTTATAATATAAATGTAATTTTTTATGTTTATACATGTTTTGTACTTATTTATAATATAAACATTTGTAATGCTTCAGATATTTACGATTTATACAAATAATTAAAATTATTATATTTTGTAACTATATCTCTCACTGATACAGGCAGTTTAAATGTACAACAGAATGTAATTTTGTATAAAGTTCTGCTCAATATTTTCATGTTTTATGGCAGTTGGGATAGATTACAATGGCTTAAAGAAAGAATATTTTCCTTAAGCCAGCCTGATCCCCTGACCTATTCCATATAGAATCAATTCTTATTATGATAAAATATAAAGAAGGAAGCACTTCCTACTTGATTATGGAAGAGGTAAAACCATCCAAGTTAAAAGTAATTATTCTCTGTGCATTTTTTACATGTGATTTTAAAATGCAGCATTTAAGCAGAATGCAAGACTTTAATTCTTAACCTTTTAGTAAAAAATTGTGCAACCCTGACAACACTGTGTAACCCCTCAAAATGTTAGCATACTCATTACAAATTGGAAATGAACTTGACCTATTTAACTTACACCATAAACTTGAACATGTAAAGAAAACAAAGCCTGCTAAAACACTTTATAGCTGATAACTTCCTGCTATGACGGAGCTTATAATCTATTTCAATGGATAAGCAACCATGTAATTACATGAATAAAAGCAAAATTATAATTGTGATAAGTGCTACAGGACCATATGAAGAATGATTTGGTCAAACCACTGAAGTCAAGAAAGCCTTCCTTGAATAAATGATATTAAATATGTGTATTAATTTTCTAGGCCTGTACTAAAAAAATTATCGCAAACCGGTGGCTTAAAGCAAAAGTAATTCATTGTCTAAGAGTTCTGGAGGCTGGAAGACTGAAATCAAGGTGTTAGAAGGGCCATGCTCTTTCTAAAGCTCTGGAATCCTTCCTTGCCTCTCCCAGCATCTGGTGTTTGCCAGCAATCCTTGATGTTCCTTGGCTTGTAGCTACATCACCCCAGCCTCTGCCTCCATTATCATATCCATTTGTACTGGATTAAGGCTTTTCCTGATTCAGTAAGACTCATCTTAACTTAATTACATCCAAAAAGGCACTACCCAAATAAGGTCAGAGTCAATAAGGCACATAGGGTTAGGGCTTCAGTATAACTTTTGATGGGATACAATTCAAGTGATAGTAAGATTTTATTCAAAAGAATGCATAGGATCCAAATGGGCTAAGGGAGTTAAGACGAACATTCCATAAATGCATAGCAAATACTGTAAACGCCCTGTATAAAAAGGAATATGCACATAGACTAAAAGATCAAAAGGGTCTGTTTTTGTCCTTTGCCCACTTTTTAATAGGGTTATTCGTTTTTTTCTTGTAGATCTGTAGAAGTTTGTTACAGATGCTAGCTATCAGACCTTTGTCAGATGCATAGTTTGCAAAAATTTTCTCTCGTTCTCCAGGTTGTTCATTCTGCTGATCGTTTGGCTGTGCAGAAACTCTTTAGTTTAATTTGATCCTATTTGTCAATTTTTGCTTTTCTTGCAAATGCTTTTGGCATCTTCATTATGGTATTTTTGCCTGTTCCTATTTCCTATGTCCAAAATGGTATTGCCTAGATTGTCTTGCAGGCTTTTATTTTCAGGTGTTATGTTTAAGGCTTTAATCCATTTTGAGTTGAGTTTTATATATGGTATAAGGAAGGAGTCCAGTTTTAATCTTTGCATATGGCTAGCCAGTTATCTCAACATTTATCGAAGAGGGAGTTCTTTCCCCATTGCTTGTTTTTGTCAGCTTTCTCAAAGATCGGATGGTTGTAGGTGTGGTGGTCTTATTTCTTTTTCATTGGTCTCTGTGTCTGTTTTTGTAACAGATTCATGCTGTTTTGGTTACTGTAGCCCTGTAGTATAGTTTGCAATCAGGTAGTACAATGCCACCAGCTTTGTTCTTTTTGCGTAGGATTGTCTGTCTATTTGGGCCCATTGTTGGTTTTATATGAAGTTTAAAATACTTTTTTTTCTAGTTCTGAAAAGAATGCCATTGTTTCTTTGATAGAAATGGCATTAAATCTATAAATTGCTTTAGGCAGTACGACCATTTTAACGGTATTGGTTCTTCCTATTCGTGAGCATGGAATGTCACGCAAACCAGTGACATTTGTTTGTGTTATCCAGTTTCTTTCGGCAGTGCCTTGCAGTTCTCATTGTAGAGATGTTTCCCCTTCCTGATTGACTGTATTTCTAGGTATTTTATTCTTTTTGTCACGAGTGCTTCACCTGCTTCTAAGCAAATCTGTTTAGTCGCTGTTCTTAAACTCTGTAGCCGTTAGTGTACAGCAGTACTCCATTATCCTTGCTTTTGCTTTCTGTTGTTTGTTACCCAAGTTTTAAATTTGGTGCTGTTTTGAGAAGCTCCCAATTTGACATGATGACATGTCAGTGGTCACACTACCTCCCGCCTGGGGGGTGAATCATCTCTTTGTTCAGCAGCATTGCCTTGTTGTCTATGCTCCCAGCCCTTCACTCACATTGTAGCCATCTTAGTACTATCAGATCAGCTGTTGCCGTATCCCAATTGTCACTTGTGTTCAAGGAAACTGTATTTTACATCTTAATGGCCCCAAAATGCAATAATAGTAATGCTGACAATTTGGCTATGCCAAGAAGCCATAAAGTCCCTCTTTTAAGTGAAAAGGTAAACACTCACAACTTAATAAAGGAAAGATGAAAGATTATATGCTGACATTACTAACAACTACAGTGTAAGAAGTCCAAGAAATTCTGAACGATATATTGTTATAATTGTTCTATTTTGATAGTTAGAGTTAATCTATTACTGGGCCCAATTTATGAATTAAACTTTATCTTAGGTATGTATGTAGAGGAAAACACATAGCATATACAGGTTTCAGTACTGTCTCTGGTTTCCGGCATCCACCGGGGGTTCTTGCAACATATCCTCAATGGATAAAGAGGGGGCTACTGTATGCACAATATATAAATACACTCAGAAAGAGTTTTGTTTAGCTAGTGTATGTAAGATTGTCACAAGTCATCCTGTAGTGTTTGGCCTTTACCTGTCTGAATGTTATCAGTTTAATATTTTATAGCAAAACTAAGTTCAGTGAAAACTTCCCTGTGGAAACATAAGCAAGACCTGCAACAAGCCATGGATAAATTAGCATTTAAACTTGAAAACTGATGTTTGAAGAAGAATTTAGCAATTATTTCTGCTAGAAAACAGTGGTTTCTCAGCCAATACTATAAAGTATATAATATATGTAAGAGGAAATATACACAAATATTATATTGCACATGTATTACATATACTACTAAAATTGAAAATTGCTATAAATAGAAGAGTATGTTCCAATGTTCACTTATTTTTTTTAACAATCTTTAGTCTTGAAAATGCCACTATGGTAATTCTGTCAAATTTGCAAGGTTGGAATTTGATGGTAGTGCTTTTGAAAACCTGTATTATCTAATGGAATTGTCGTTTATATTATATCATTTTCACCTAAAAGCCAAATACAATAAGACTTAAATTATTTTTGCTTTTTTTGTGGGTAGTCATTTTTGTGCCCAAAGGGCTAACTGATGCCTTCAGTTATACATGAACAGTTCCCACTAACGTCAGAAAGAACAGTGTGCATATAACCTAGGGCAGAATTTGGCCTATGGAATGTATCACTCACTAATGGAATAGAGAATATGACTTTATTTAGACATAGACTTGAATAGTTTTATTTTTCCTCACTGTTTCTCTTGGTATTTCTCTCTCAAGTGCAACATTCAAAAGTATTCTATTCAGCTGTAGTTTCCTGGATACATAATAAGGACATATGTTGAAGGCAAGTTTAAATATCCGTATAAGCCAAAGAGAGAGTAATTAACATTAAAGAAATTAAGACGACTTTTTCAAGAATGAAAGGCTTTAGTAGGTTAGCTAATTTTAGAATTATTTAACTACTGTGAGAAATTATTAGTATTTATAAATATATATATATAGTTACATATAATCTCTTATGTTAGACAGCAATTTCATTCTGCCTTCTAAAGATCACGTGACATAATCCTGAAAAAGTCAAACAGTATATTCTAGATTCTAGAAGGACAAAAAAAGATTGGTTCATTTTTCCTTATGCCTAGTGTTCAATTGTTTTCAACCTGAGGAAGGGAAAGAAAAAAGCAACAAAGGAAGGAAGGAGAAGAAGAATGAGCAATGGAAATCGTGACATACTTAGGGATTTGGGGTAAAATTCAAGACCCAAGGTTTCCTTGGTGGGAAGCCAAGGAACCTGCGGAGGAGAGTCAGCCCATGCCAATTTCACTGTGGTAGAGGTGACCCAAGAAGGTTTAGATTACAGATGTATAGTAAGTAATTTTAGGTTGGTTGTTGTCTGGGATAGAAACCTACTGTATCATTCTAGTTATCTGGCCAAAATGTTCCACACAACCATTTTGGAGTGCTGGCACTTTAGGGAATTTCTGAAAAGGGGTCATGTTCAACATTTGGGTTGAATACAAGGTAGGTAGGAAAGGACAATCAAAGGAATTAGCTGCAAATGAGATGAAATCTGTGGAAACACACATTGAGAAAACTAGTGACCATTATAATTTAATCCCCTGAAATACCCGCAACAACCTGAGAACAAAGTAGGTGACAAGAGGCATTTATAAATACTAAAGAAACATGACCCCATGTATTTTGAAAACTGGGGAGTACTGAACTTGGAGAGCTCTTGAATAGGTAGTGCTGGTTTGATTGCATATTTTTAAAACCAACTTTACTGAGGTCTGATTGGCATAGAAAAGCCTGTACATGTTGTATGTATGCAACTTAATGAGTTTAAAGATAAAAACATGCCCATGAAACTATCACCATAATCTGTGCCGTAAACATATCCACCTGTTTATTTTTAATTAAACCTTTTTGAGATAATTGTAGCTTTACAGGCACTTGTGAGAGATAACACAGAAATCCCATGTACCCTTTACTCATTTATTATCATCAGTAATATCTTGTATAACTATGGCACAATATTACAACCAGAATATGGACATTGATATAACCCTTATTATTCACATTTCCCATTTTCCATATATTCCCATGTGTTTATATTTAGATCCATACAATTTTATTAAAATTTTATCCACCACAGCTGAGTTGCAGGGAAAGTTCTATCACTACAAGGTCACCTCGTGCCTTGTAAAACCACGCCCACTGTTTTCCTTCCCCTACCGCTGCACTAGTTGTTCCTAACATCTAGTAACTACTCACCTGTACTCTATTTCTAAAATTTTGTCTTTTCACAATGTTGATTACATGGCACAATGTTTTGAATACATCAAACAACATGTATTCATCACATAATATATACTCTTTTGGGATTGTTTCTTTTTTACTTGATATAATCCCATGGGGATTCATTCAGGGTATTGATAGTTCACCTATTGCAGAGTAGCATTCCTTGGTATGTGGGTACCATGGCTTGTTTAACCCTTCATCCATTGAAGTACATCTAGGTTATTTCTAGTTTTAGGTGGTAGCAAAGTTAAAGCATCTGTGTATCTGTTTTTGTTAATATACATGTTTGTTTCTCTGGAATAAATGCTCAAAAGTACAATAGTGTATGGCAGTTACATGTGTAGTGTTTTAAGACTCATTTTAGAATGTGCCATTTTAGAATCCCACCAGTGATGTATGAGTTCTTCAATTTGTGCACATCCTTTGTAGCATTTGGTGTTATTAATATATTGTTTTAAATTTTAGGCATTCTGATAGATAATATATTGCTGTGGTTTTAGTTTGCATTTCTTTAATGACTACTAGTGTTCAGCATATTTTCACGTGCTTATTTATTATTCATGTATCCTATTTGGTTATGTCTCTCCATGTCTTTTGCCATTTTCTAATTTCTAATTTCTGCCAATTTGCTAATTTGATTGCTTATTTGTAGCTTGTTGTTTTTATTCTCTTTGCCGGTTTTGCCGAGATTGGTTAGGTCCAATTTATCAGTCTTTCCTCTTATGTAATAAGTTTTCCATGTCGAGTCTATGAAGTCTTGTCTAACCCTAAATCCTGAATATTTTTTCTAAAAGTATTTTATTTTATGTTGTTAAATTTAAGCTTGTATTTCAGGCCAAGTATGGTGGCACGTGCCTGTAGTCCCCACACTTTATGATGTCAAGGTGGGTGAACCGCTTAAGCCCAGGAGTTTGAGACCAGCCTGGATACGTTGTCTCTACAAAAAATTAGCTGGATATGGTGATGTGTGCCTATAGTCTGAGCTATGGGGGAGGCTGAGTTGGAAGCATCACTTGAGCTCTGGAGTTTGAGACCAGCTTGGGCAACTTGATGAAATACCATCTCTACTAAAAATACAAAAAAATGTAGCTGGCCATGGTGGTGTGCCCCTGTTTCTCAACTGCTCAGGAGGCTAGGGTGGAAAGTTCATGTAACCCCAGGAAGTCTAGGCTGCCATAAGCAGAGATCATGCCACTGCACTGCAGCCTGGGCAACAGAGTGAGACCCTGTCTTTAAAAAAAAATAAGCCTATGTTTCACTTTTAGTTAATATTTGTATAATGTGTGAGATTTGGTTTTGGCCAGTGGATGTCCATTAGTTGAAAAGGCTGTATCCTTCCTTCACTGAATTACTTTTGCACATTTGTCAAAAATTAGTGGAAGATATTTGTGTTGGTTTATTTCAGAATTCTGTGTGTATTCTTCCATCTTCATGTTCTTGATTACTGTGAGGCTTAATATCTGGTAGAGTGACTCCTTCTACTTTGTTCTGCTATTTCAATTACAAAAAATATAAAAAAATTTTAGGGCCTATGACTTCCATATAAATTTCACAATACACTTGTTGATGTTTTCAAAATATCTTTTTTTTTTATTTTGATAGAAATCGCATCCTATCTATAGATGAATTTGGAGTGATTTGAAATCTTTTACTGTGTTCAATCCTCTAATATATAAACAGGGTATAAAGTGTCACCATTTAGGTCTTCTTTTACTAGCATTTTTAAATTATTAGTGCATACATTTCTCATACTGCTATAAAGATACTACCAGAAACTGGGTAATTTATAAAGAAAAGAGGTTTAATTGACTGGGTTTCACATGACTTGGGAGGCCTCAGGAAACTTACAGTTATGGAGGAATGTGAAGAGAAAAAAGAACCTCTTCATATGGCAACAGGAGAGAGAAGAGTGAGGCGTGAGGGGAAAGAGCCCCTTATTAAGCCATCAGATCTCGTGAGAGCTCACTCACTATCATGAGAACAGCATGGGGGAAACAGCCCCCATGATCCACTCACCTCCCGCCAGGTCTCTCCCTAGACACTTGGGGATTATGAGGATTATACAATTCAAGATGAGATTCAGGTAGGGACACAGCCAAAGTATATCGTATATCCTGTACCCTGTTTTGTCGAGCTTACTCATAAGGTATTTCATTTTATTTTTAGTGACTATAATTGGTTTTGTGTTTTAAGTTTTGGATTCTGCATGATTTTTGTTGGTGTATAGCAGTGTTATGAATTTTCTGGGTTGATCCTGTATTTCAAAATTCTGCTAAACTCACATTTATAGTAGTTCTGGAAATTCTTTGTTGGAACTTTCTACGTAAGAAATAATGTCATCTGAATTTGGTGCAGTTTTATTTATCTTTCCAATGTATAGTTTTTATCTCTTTTTCCTTATTGCAATGACTAGAATTTTTAGTAGTATGTTGAATAAGAAAGGTAAGAGCAGGCTGGGTGTGGTGGCTCACTCCTGTAATTTCAGCACTTTGGGAGGCCGAGGCACGTGGATCATAAGGTCAAGAGATCGAGATCATCTGGCCTACATGGTGAAATCCCGTCTCTACTAAATATACAAAAAGTAGCTGAGTGTGGTGGCATGTACCTGTAATCCCAGTAGGAAGCTGAGGCAGGAGAATTGTTTGAACCCAGGAGGCAGAGGTTGCAGCAGTGAGCCAAGATTGTGCCACTGCACTCCAGCCTGGCAACAGAGTGAGACTCCATCTCAAAGAAAAAAAAAAAAAAGAAAGATAAGGGC
Source organism: Leontopithecus rosalia (assembly GCA_028533165.1). NCBI lineage: Eukaryota > Metazoa > Chordata > Mammalia > Primates > Cebidae > Leontopithecus > Leontopithecus rosalia. Next base: position 6,991,030 of record CM052666.1, read on the forward strand.
AGATATCTTGTTTCTAATCTTAGGGAAAAAAAGATTTTAGTCTTTCACTTTTAAGTATGATGTTAGCTGTAGATTTTTTTGATAAGTGTTCTTTATCAAGTTAATGAAGTTTCTTTCTATTCCTAATTTCCTGAGAGTTTTGAGTGTTGAATATTGTCACAAGGCATTTTCTGATTCAATTGATATGATTATATGTTTTTTCTTCTTTAATCTGTTAATGTGATTGATTAAATTGATTGCTTTTCAATTGTTGAACCAACCTTACATACCTGGAATAAATCCTACTTGGTCATAATATACAATTCCTTTTATATATTGCTGAGTTGATTTGCTTTTTTTCTCTAGTTTCTTGAGGTAGAAACTTAATGTTTTAAAATCCTTCCTCTTTTCTAACACAAGTATTAGATTTAGCTTAGTGCTGTAATTTAATTTAGTATTTAATTTAGTTGAGTGCAATAAATTTCCCCTTCCACACTGGTTTAGCAGCATCTGATATTTTGCTATGTAGTATAGTTGACCCTTGAACAACATGAGGGCTTAGGATGTTGACTCCCCCAATGCAGTTGAAAATTTGCATTTAAATTTTGACCGCCCCCCGAAAATGTAGCTACTAATAACCGACTGTTGACTGGAAGCCTTACCAATAAGATAAGTGGTTCATTAACACACATTTTGCATGTTAAATGTTTTACATGCTGTATACTTATAATTAAACTAGAGAAAGAAAGCATTGTTATGATAATTATATATTTACTATTCATTAAATGGGAGTGGATCATTATATAAGTCTTCACACTCATTGTCTTCATATTGAGTAGGCTGAGGAGGAGAGAGGAGAGTTGGCCTTGCTGTCTCAGGTGGCAAAGGTGGAAGAAAATTTGTATATAAGTGAATCAGTGTAGTTCAAACCTGTGTTGTTCAAGGGTCAAATATATTTTCATTTTCATTCACGTCTGTTTTTTAAATTTCCTTTGAAGTTTTACAAATTTTCTTTTGTATCTTGCTTTTTGACTCACAAAGTATGTAGAGATGTATTGTTTAGTTTCAAAGAATTTGGAGATTTAAAATTTTATTCTGTTATTGATTTCAAATTTGAATCAATTTCAATATGAGCACATATTCAGTGTGAGTTCAATTCTTTAATATTTGTTCAGGATTTTTTAACAAACCAGAATTGGTCTATCTTGGTGAATGTTTCAAGAATATTTGAAATTAATGAATATAGTTTTGTGTTTACACACACACACACACACGCGTGCACATACACACATATATATGAATCTTCTGTTTTCTTTTTATTTCTATTTAAAGAACTTCTTTTAGCCATTATTTAAGAGTAGGTGTAAAGAAAACCAATTCTTGTATAAATAACTACGTGTATCTACTTTTTATACTTTTCTTGAGTGATTCTGAATTGTAATGATGTTCTTACTAGTTCTATCAGTTGCTGAGAGTTTGCTGTTGATATCCCTGATTTAATTGTGGGCTTATCCATTTTTTCTTTCAGTTCTATCAGTCTTGCTTTATGTATGATAAAGTTCTGTTGTTAGGTGCATACGTGTTTAGGATACTTAGGTCTTTCTAGTGGAGCTACCTTTTTATCATTACATAATGTCCCTCTTAACCTTTAGATATTTTGTTTGTTCTAAAGTCTATGTTATTTGGTGGTAATATAGTAATTCCTTTTATTAATGATTAGAGATATATTTTTCTGATTATTAATTTCAACTGACCTGTGTTGATGTCCATGAAGTGAGTTTCATACAGATAATTTATTTTTTGGATTCTTTTTTAAATTAAGTTTATATGTTATTACACTCTACTAATATGTCATTTATTTGCATATTCTGACCATTTCCATCTAACATCCTTACTGATATGCCAGCATTATGTCTGCAATTTTCCTATTTCTTCTCTGTTTTGGTTTTCTGCATTTCTCTTTTCTTACCTTGCTGTAGCTTCCTTGAACACATTTTAGGATTCTAGCTTGATGTTTTAACGGCATTTGGGATATAACTTTTTGTATAGTGTTTTTAGTGGCTCTAGGTAATAAGGTATATGTAAGTCACATATCTACTGACTTAGACGTATTATTACTTCCAGTAAAGTGTAGTTTTCTTTCCATTTAGGTCCTTTACTCATTCGACCTTTTCAATATAATTGTCTTAATGTTTCCCGTACATACAGTGAACACCACATTAAGCAGTGTTGTTATTTTGCTTCAACCATGAAATTATTTAACAAACTCATAAGAAGGATAGTCTAACTTATTTACCCCTAAATTTTTCATTCTGATATTCTTATTTTCTTTATGAAGTTCTAAAACGTTTATTATCATTTTGTTTCTATTTAAAGAACTTCCTTTAGTCATCTTTTAAGAATGGGTTTGAGAAAAACAAGTACTCCTAGTTTTCTCTCATCTTAGTGTGTCCTGATTTTTCCTTCCTTCCAAAAGGATATTTTTGTTAGATATAAAATTTATGACTGACAGTTATTTGCTTTCATTACTTAAAAAATGTGTGCCACTCCTTCTGGCTTGTTTCAGATAAGAAATCTGTTGTCATTTGAACTGGTATTTACTTTTAAGTTTTACATCATTCCTCTGGCTGCTTTCAAGGTTTTTTCTTTGCTTATTTCGCATTTAGCATTTTTTTTTTAGATGGAGTTTCCTCTTGTTACCCAGGCTGGAGTGTAATGGCATGACCTCGGCTCACCGCAACCCTCACTTCCTGGGTTCAGGCAGTTCTCCTGCCTCAGCCTCCCGAGTAGCTGGAATTACAGGCACGCGCCACCGTGCCCAGCTAATTTTTTGTATTTTTAGTAGAGATGGGGTTTCACCATGTTGATCAGAATGGTCTCGATCTCTTGACCTCGTGATCCACCCGCCTCAGCCTCCCAAAGTGCTGGGATTACAGGCGTGAGCCACCACACCCGGCCTAGCATTTTAATAATGAATGCCCTGGCATGAATATCCTTGGTTTTATACTGTTGTTTGTGATTTGCTCAGCTTGTTGCATCTGTATTCTTAATGCCTTTTTGCCATATTTTCAGACATTCTTTTTTGAATACATTTTCACTGCCATTCTTTCCTCTTATTCTATGATTACAGTTATACAGATTTTAACTCTTTTGTTTTTAACTCACTGGTCCTTGAAGCCCTCTTTTATATTTTTTTCTTTTAATCTCTTTTCTTATTTGTTCAAACTAGGTGAATTCTTTTTGATTTCCTTCATATTTAAGAATTCTATTTCTGTCATATTCATGTTACTCTTGAACCCATATAGCAAGGTTTGAGTTTGTTTCAATGGTTGTATGTTTCAGTTATTTAGTTTCCATTTGGGTCTTTTTTTATACCTTCTATTTCTGTGCTGGTATTTCTTTTTTTTTTTTGTTTAAAAGAATTCACAATTGCTTGTCGCATTTTTATGGTGTCCAGTTTCAAATCCTTGCCTGACAATTCCAACATCCGATTTATATCACTGATGGCATGTGTTGATTTTCTTTTTTCATTCAAGTTGTGATTTTGCTGGTTCTTGGTATAGCAAATGATTTTCCCTGTATCCTGGACATTTTAGGTATTGTAGTAGGAGACTTTGGATACAAATTAATCTTTTAAAAAAAAAATTCAGAAGCTGTCCTCACATTGAGGCGTGCCCAGAGGCCAGGAAGCTGTCCTCACATTGAGGTGTGCCCATAGGCCAGGTGGGTGTGTACGTTCATTCATCACCCCTTTGTCCCTGCCAACATCATCCAGCAGAAGTGGAGCACTGACTCATGTTGCAGCAGATGGATAGGGTGGAACTTCAGCTTCCCCGCTGATGCCTTCCCAGTGAAAGCGGACCACCTATTGCTGCTGCCTTGTTTCCCCTCGTGGTGACATGTTCTTAACTCCCCACTGAGCCATGGAAGGGAAAAGCTCATTGCTTGCTCACACTCCTTTGTTGGCTGCAGGGTAGGGGTGGAAGCCAAGCTTCCTGCTGGTCCCTGTGACACCAGGGGAGGTGAGGAGTGGAGTGTCAAGTTACCCTCCTCCTATCACCTTATTCTGCCTCATTGATGGCAAGTTTGAGAGAAGGTTCTGCTTCCCACTGGGTCCAATTCACAAGGAAGGAGGGATGTGGAGTATTGACTGGCCTTAACTCCTAGTACACCCTCAGTCTCACTAATACCCCTAGGAATGGGGGCTTAGCTCCCTACTAGGCCCTGCTCACTTAGTGAGGATGGGGTGGGTGCAAAATGCAGACTAACCCTGATATACACCATCTCATGTGGTCTTGTGCTGTGAATAGAGTAGAGAGGTTCACTCCCTTCTTGGTCCCACTGACACCAAAGGTTGGAGTAAAGTAAAGTGCTTACAAGACCTGACTCACATGTCCTTGTTTAGTCTTGTTAATGTTGGTAGGTGTTGAGCTTCAGCTCCTGACAGGGCCCTGCGACACCTGGGTGACATGCAGAGCACTGACTAGCCCTGCCTTGCACCACCTCACTAAGTCTTGGTGCTACCAGGTAGGGTTGGTGGAGATGGTTTAGCTTCTTGCTGAGTTGAGGTGACACTAACTTGGTAAAAAAAAACTGGAGCACAGCTGACTTTTTTCAGACCCCTGCTCATTCTGCCAATACTATTTAGGAAGGAGAATTGGAGTGGCACAACTTCCACTGAGCAAAGGACAGAAAATAAGCTCCTTATTAGTCTAATGAAAACCACCCCTACCTACAGTTAAATTAGACAGCTGCCTGCTTCACCAAATGGAGAATGGAAGATCAGCTCTCTGTTTGGTTTGTTGGAACCACCAGTCAGGGGAATTGGAACAGTGACTGTTTCTGCCAGTGGGCGTAGAAGATTAGCTCCCTCTTGGCCCTGTCAACACCACTGTGAAAGGGAATCAAATACCACTGCTTACTTCTGTTAGGTGAGAGGGTGGGGTGAAAGATTAGCTCCCTGATGGGCTCTGCTGCTAGAACCATGAATGTGTGTGTGTGGGGAGAGCGTGTTTGTGTGTGTCTGTGTGTGTATGTGGTTTTTCCATTGGAGTTTGGCTAAAGTAAGACAGCTGCTTTTTGCTAAAAAGGTTTTCTCTTTTAGGCCAACATTTTCCTGATCCTCTGTCTAGGAAAATAAGACTTTCCTTGGAGCTTATTTTATCTGCGTCTGTTGGTGTTTCTAGGCTAGATGCTGCTGGATATTAAAACAACAAAAACTAGGAAATTTGTCATGTAGTTGCTCAAGTCATCAGATTCCTAAATTTTTTTCTTCTTCCTATTTTGCAAAGTCATCCTACACTTATTTGTTTTATTATGCTCAGGGCGTTTATATTATAGAAAGAGGAACTGGAAGGAATAAGGCTTCTCCATCTTTGTCAGGATCAGAAGACACGTAGGATTTTCAAAAGGACTTGGTCTACCATTTTAAAATACTTGTTGGCTATAAGCTCTTTATTATATTTAAAGTATATTGACTAAAATCGCAGGAGGTTAAGGAAAACTCTTTGTAAAATGAACTGATAAGGTTGAAAAGAGAGAGAAGATATGCTTGTCAAATATTGCAGAGACTATTCTGATCAAGCTAGACCTGCTCTGTATTAGGGTTCTCCAGAAAAAAAGAACCAATGAGAGAGAGAGAGAGAGAGAGAGAGAGAGAGAGAGAGAGAGAGAGTGTGTGTGTGTGTGTGTGTGTGTGTATACACAAAGGACTTTATTGGGGAGAATTGATTCACATCATTATAAAGGCAAAGTCCCATGATAGGCTGTCAGCAAGCTATGGAGTGACAGAAGCCACTAGTGTGTCTCCCAAGGAAGGTGGTAGTAAGACTCAGTCCAAGTCACAAAGCCTCAAAATCAGGGAAGCTGAAAGTATATCCCATATTCTAAAGCTGAAAGCCTGAGAACCCCCAGATCCCTAAGAGCCCACTGCTACATGTTTCAGAGTCCAAGGCTAAAGAACCTAGAGTTTGATGTCTAAAGGCAGGAGGAAGAAAGGGCATTCTGCTCTGGAAGAGAAAGAGGCAGCTAGGAAAGCAAGAAAAGTCTGCAAGCTGAATGTCCCCCTTCTTCTGTCTGCTTTGCTGTAGCCATGCCTGCAGCTGATTGGATGGTGCCCTCCTATGTTGAGGGCAGGTCTTTCTCTCAGTCCAGTGGATTATATGTCAATCTCCTCTGGAAACACCCCGACAGATGCACCTGGAAATGATGCTTTACCAGCCATCTAGGTATTCCTCAATTCAGTCAAGTTAATATTAAACATTACATGGTCCTATTCACAATTAAAAATTTGGCATAAACTGTGGTCAGGTGTACTGGCTAGTTGTAAAGTGCCTATGAGTAACCTTTGCATGAGCACTTGCAGATTCCCTTAACACTTTTCAGCAAATATTTTGTTACAATGGCAGTTAAAAGGCAGTTTGAAATTGTTTCTCTACTAAATATCACACTGGATATGATAAAATAACTGGATAGACCAACAAGGTGTGTACTTTATTGCTTATGATTATTGCAACTACCACTGCTGGTGGCCAGCCATTCTTTTCCTTTGTGTGAGTAGAAGATTAATTCTCAATCAGAAATACAGATTTGAAACAGAGGCAGCATTTCACTTGGCATTATTGTGTCAACATTTCAGCTAATTTGCCTAACCACAAATACTTCCAGGGAAGAGAAATTGCTAATGTTTTATATCAAACACTGTGGGGAGGAGGAGCTTGGGGAGATAATACAACTTGTACTTTTTTACATAGTTTTAATTAACTTTGGCAGGTATGTCTTTCTGAAGCAACTTTAGATGTTGAAAAGCTGCTTGTGGATCCTCAAGACTTATTTTTTTTTCATGTTGCAATGACTATCACCATAGTTTGTATCTGGGGTGTGTGTGTGTGTGTGTGTGTGTGTGTGTGTGTGTGTGTGTGTGTGTGTGTGTATGTGTGTGAGAATTGAGGAGCATGAAACCATAATGCAAAAGTCATTGTCATAATTCTTGGCAGATCCCTTTTTGTGCGTAAGAGACGGAGTTTCGCTCTTGTTGCGTAGGCTGGAGTGCAATGGCACGATCTTGGCTCACTCTGCAACCTCCGCCTCCTGGGTTCAAGCAATTCTCCTGCCTTAGCCTCCTGAGTAGGTGGGATTAAAGGCATGTACCACCAAGCCCGACTAATTTTGTATTTTTAATAGAGACTGGGTTTCTCCATGTTGATCAGGCTGGTCTCAAACTCCCAATCTCAGGTGATCTGCCCACCTTGGCCTCCCAAAGTGTTGAGATTACAGGCGTGAGCCACTGCACCTGGCTTTTGCAGATCTTATGACTAGAAATCCTTGTGTTGCTATGTGTAGTTTGATATTCATTTGTAACATGTAACTGGTTCATGTAGTGATTAAAATAATAAGTAATGCTTGATCATGGTTAAAATAAATACCAAGGATGAATTCTTCTATTAATTAGTGTAAGCTTATTCAAATTAGCATCTTTAATTATGGGCTGTTGTTAACTTTTGTTGCGACCTATTAGATATACTTCCCTAAACGATTAACACTAGTGTAACTGAGCATTAACTATAGGTGACTCACTGGCACAGTGGAAGCTCCCATGGAAAATATTTACTTACAGGTACACATTTTAGATCATTTCAAGCAGAATCAGAAAGTTCATGTAGGATTCTAAATTTAGTATAAACAGAAATGTATTAGGTTGGTTATCGAGCCAAGATTCAGACATTGAAAATCAGAATTGTGTCCATATGCTGTGAGTAAGTCTTTGATTCAAGATTTTTTTTGTACTCACTCATTTTCATATATCTTTCTAAGTCATATTGTATTTTCTTCAATTACAGATTTTTGACATATTCCTTAAACTGGTTCTATGTTATGCCGTTATATAACAAGTAATAAGGAAAGTACTGTTACTGCTTCTTGACATTGAAAAGGGGACATCTCTATTTCTGTATGTGTTTGTAGCTGTGGAATAGTTGAAATAGTGTAAGTGAAATGCCTCGAAATTGTCTTGAGTTTTGATTTTGTTTGTGCTTACATTTTTATTAGCATATGTACGTTCATGAGTAGACAATTGATTTGGGGGCTATATTTCTCAATCTCATCACTATTGACATTTTGGATTGGGTAATTGTTCACTGTGCCTGGCTTTCCTGTGCATTGTAGGATGTTCAGCAGAATCTCTGTCCTCTACCCACTAGATGCCAGTAGCAAACCTCCCACCATTCTGCCTACCTTTGTCATCTCTTGAACAGCCAAAATGTCTGCAGACATTGCCAAGTGTCCCCTAAGGGGCATCACCCTTGGTGGAGAGAAACTGCTTTAGAGTCTCATCCTTGGCTATTTCAGTTCCTTATAATTTGCATAGTTAAACATTTTTGTTTTGAGGAGCGTAAGTTCTGATACCATACCTGTACAGAAAAGGCTTGGATTTGAAGTTAACCATATTTAACTTAGAGAAGTTTATCAAAGCATAAAATAAGAAAAATAGGGGCAAAAATAAAATTCTAAAATGGCTTACGCAATTTTTAAGCTAATAAGAATACTGAATTGGTGACATCGTTTTTAAGAAAAGTAAAGCACTAAAAGAATTTCAAAGACAAAACACATTTTTTGGAGTGTGAACACTATAATTAGGGAGACCCAATAATGTTAAGTTACTTAAAGTATGTATTTTGATTTAAAGTAGGATGCAAGTTGAAGAAATTAACATTCAGTTGGTTGTTAAATATTTTGATTCAAAAGAAAGTATATAGAATTGTTAGCCTCAAAAAATGTTCTGCCTAGGATAGAAAAACAATTTTGATTACATGAAAAGAAAAAGATTTCATTAAATTGTTAATTTGAAAAGGGGAACTAACTATTTGACAGAAGTCTCCAGTGTTTTGGGGTGGCATAGTGATCAGGGGTGACATCAGATGATTAGAGTTAAAAATGACTAGACCAGTTATTAGGGCCTTAAGTTGATAAAAACTGTCTGCTAAATTGACAATTTAGACACATTTGTGACAAATTAGACACATTTCTTATTCATTTCTGTGATGACTTTAAAAGGGCAGATAAAATCATAATCATATATTGTATGATGCTTTTATCTTTTAAAAACATGCATTACAAGTGATTTATATAAAGCAATATGTACCTCTTTTTGTGCCAGTTCTGTTGGTTTTGGTGAATGTAACCACCATCCAACCAATACCCAGAGGAGTTCTACAACTTTAGAATATTCCTTTGTGCTACTCTTACAGTTATTCCCAGCTTCCTACCCCACTCTCTATTGATCCATAAACTGTTTGCTGAAGAAATATCTGGGTCTAGGCTTGCTGTGCCACATGGTAGGCATATGTTTAAATTTTCTCAGAAGTTGTCAGACTTTTTTCCAATGTGGCTATACCATTTTGCATTCCTACCAGCAAAATATGAGGTTACAGTTGCTTTACATTTTTGTCAGCACTTGGTATGGCCACTTCATTTATTTATTTAGTTCTTCTGATAGGTGTTTAGTGGTATCTCATTATGGTTTTAATTTGCACTTCCCAGATATTTGATGATTTTCCCCAGGGACTGATGATGATTGAGGATCTTCTCAGGTGCTTATTTGCCTCTCATGTGTCTTCTTTTTTT
>CM052666.1:7009453-7061319 GCA_028533165.1 Leontopithecus rosalia
TGAGATTACCAGCTTTCAGTAGGTCTCTTGAGTGGACGTCCAAGATGTTAGTTCCCAGGGCCAGGAACAGCGGTGTTAAGACTGATGGTGTTTTTCTGCCCAGGCTTCTCCTGTCTGGCTTCCTTCTTGTGTCCGTAATAGGCAAGTCTGCCTTCCCGGAGCTCCAAACCTCGGTCAGAAGGGGAACCAGTCGCATTCACTCTGCGCCAAGGTGCCGGCACAGCTTCTGCACCGGCCTCAGGAGTCAGCGCTGGGAACCCGTGCGGCTCCTCCAAACCCTGGTCAGAAGCGGAGCCAGCCCCGCCTAGTCAGCTCCCAGAGCTGCCCTGTGGAGGTGCCGGCGAGACCACTATGCCGCGGTGCCGGCAAAACTTCTGCCCCACGTGTCTCCTCCACTGGGAATCTTCTGCTCCTGAGCAACCAGAATTTGTCTGAAAGTGTGGCGTCCTCTAGTTCTATGAGCTTTAACTGCGAGCTGCAATCCCGAGATGTTAGCGATGGGCCATCTCGGATCGTTCCCCCAAAATCATACATTTAAAAGTGACAATTTAAACATTTATATGTAGGCTGGATGTGGTGGTTTACACTGATAGTCCCAGCACTTTTGGAGGCCTAGGCAGGAGGATCTCTTGAGTCCAAGATTTCAAGGCCAGGTTCGACAGCATAGAAAGACAAAAAAAGAAAAAAGGGAAGGGAAGGGCAGGGAGCGGGGAGGGCCAGGCTTGTTGGTGGATGCCTATTGTCCCAGCTACTCAGAAGGCTAAGATGGGAGGATCACTTAAGCCGAGGAGGTCAAGGCTGCAGTGAGCTGTGATCGTGCTGCTGCACTCCCCACTAGGCAAAGCAGCCACATCATGTCTCAAAAAAAAATTATATGTGAAAAGAATTACATGTGAAGATAATTAATTTCAGACATAAAATGCTATGTTAACTCCTACAGAAAAGTAAGGGAGTTATACCTTTGCTTTTACAGTTCTTTCTCTTCTCACATTCCAGTTTTTGTTGAAATGAGCAGAACTTCTTATCCCAGCATATTATGGCAAGATCATTATAGTAAAATGGTATTTTTATTTTAAGCATTATAATAGCACTTTATAACTTATTTTAAAATTTATATGATATCTAAAAGGATTCAATACTCATTGAGTATCCTCTTAGGACATCTCTAATTTCTCAGTTTGAATTGGACCTTCTATTTGGTGAGAGTATTTCTATTTTCTGAAAAGAAACATAGCCAGTGATATACCTTCTGAATCCTTGCATAGTTGAGCCTATCTTTCTTATGCTTGTACCCACGAACAATGACTGGATGATGATGGAATTTTTTTCTTATAACCTTTCATTTGTGAGCTTTTAATACATCGTCTCACGTTTCTGAAGAGAAATCTGAGACAAGCTTGAGAATTATTTTTCTCTGTGGGTGACCTGTTTTTTGTGTGTGTGAGTGAGATTCTTATAGGTTTCTTTCTTTATCCTTAAAATCCCAGGACTACCAGCCTATGTCTTAGTGTTAATTAATCTTTGTTTTCTTGAGAATATGGTAAGCTTTTCTTAGCTGAATATTCAGGTCATCTTTTTAATCACTTCATGTTGGTTTCTATTACATCTCTGAGTTTATTTTCATTATTTATTTTCTTCAGGCTTTCATCCTGTGAAATGTAGTGACCAATACAGTTTTATTCCTTTTATTTCCAAGATACATAAAAAGTTGCTTGCACTCTTATGTCTATTCATCCATCAACTCATTCCAATTACCCCAAACCCCTTTTCCAAGGGCTTTTCTTCTTCTGCTCAGACTCTTTATTTGGGCCTTTTCATGGTTCATAGTGTTAAACTATGCACTTTTCATGGCACACACTTTCCCTGAGAATTCTTACTCACAATCATGACTCCTAGTACTATTTTTATACGCATAATTATAAAACCTGTCAATTTCTAAATTTGTATTGCCACAGTGCTGTCAGTGAGCTTTCAAAATTCAAATTTAAGTATAATTGTTCTCAGTTTTAAGATTTTTTGGTTGGAATGGAGACCCTTAGTGACTTAGTTGTGACAACTGCATGACCTTGTGTTCTGTGAGGTCTCCTCTCGGACCCTGCATTCTAGTAACACTGAGCTGTCTAGTCTCTAATTGTATCCATCTTTTTACGTTGGTACAACTGCACCTGTTCTTTACCAAGAATACTCTCACCTACTATTTATTCCGCTTAATCCTACTTTTTCGTTTTACTCGCTTGGCATCAATATATTCAAGAAGTCTTTTCTTATCTCAAAATCTGAATAGACGTGCACTCAGCCTTTCTATGAAATTATCACAGTTTACTCAATGTGTTTTATTTGTGTCAATCATTAAACTCTGGAACTTATAGGTCAAGAGTTTTATCCTATTTAATGTTGTTCCCTTCCAGGCTTGGCATCATGTTTGAATGTGATCCATTCTTAATTTTAAAAAATTGAATGTGTGATGGCATCATCCAGTATTAGAACAAAGTTGATAGGACAATTTGTTTAGAACCTCTTGTGAGAATACAGTTGACCCACGAACTACAAGGAATTAAACTGCCCTGGTCGGATTATATATGTATTTTTTCAACTAAACAGATTGAAAATACAGTATTTGCAGGATCTAAATTATGACTGTGCACACGGCCAAATTTTTGTATCTTAGGTTCCACAAGGCTGACTGTGGAACTTGAGTATGATTAGATGTTGGTTTATGCCTGGATCCTGAAAACAATCCCTTGAAGAAGACTATACAGATAAGAGATATTAGTTGATCAAATATGTAGCAGGAGAAAACTAAAGAAGGAAAAGAAATTGATGAGGTAAATTAATGAGAACACTGAATTTCATTATGACTTTGGAGATTAGAGGAACAGTAAAGGTGACTTTAAATGTTTGAACAAGTTTCTTGATAGCATGGCTTGCAAGTGGTATCTAGAAAAAGGAGACTTTGTTACATTTTGCTTTGTAAATTGCAATACATTTATGACTGTTCCTTTTCCATTTTGCCCATAGTATTGTTGATTACTTGGTCTTTGTAACAAACTTCATAGTGAAAATTTCTTTCTAAGATGCAAATGTGATTATACCTTCCTCTCCTTAAATAAACACTATGCTCACCATTGTTCACACTCCAGAGAATGAAATTTCCTTCCCTTAAGATGTTGAAGACCCTTCAAAGTTCGTTAGACTGTACCTCTATAGCTTCATCATCTTTCTGTGTACTTTGAGCTTTAACCGTATTTTTTGCCTCCCCAAATCATGTACTTTGTGGTCTTCACATAAGCTCTTCCTGTTTGCCTGTATCCGGTTTCTTCTGCCTTGTACATTTTTCCCTCTCCCTCTTCATCCCCATTTTGTTGTATACATATCTCAATGACCAGCAGAAATACAACTTCCTTTGTGAAAACACACTAATTTCCTCTCTTCTTTTCTCCTCTCTGCTCCTATAGCACTTATTTTCTTATTGGCTGTATGATATTTGTTACATAGGTATATTTTATTACATATTAAGTAGGTTTTGCATTAGGTATATTTTTGAATGTACTGAGAGCAAATACTTGATTCATTCATATGTGCTCAGAACATAGCAAAATATCTCTTGCATAGTGTATGTTTAATATAAGTAAATATATAAACAAATAGAAATACTGAGTTTGGTAACAGATACTGAGAAAAAGTGATATGTGATAGAATAAAAAGCTAAAGATATTTTCTAAATTATGGGTGGACATTTACAACTTTATTAAATTCTATAGTAAATCATCTCTTTATCCTGAAAAATTTATCTTCCCATGATTAGTAATTACATTACAGTCATAAATCTCGGGACTCTAATTAGTTTTAGAAAAACTGTGGCTAAATGCGTGGTTCTGTTTTTTCTCCTGTATTTTGTCTCACACTGAAGTCGATATATCTTTTTCTTCACAAATATATTCACTCTTAGCCTTCCCTGAACTCTATGACAGCCTGGAAGATAACTGGAATTTCCTTTAAAATTATACACATTTTCTTAACTTTTCCTATCAAGTGAAAAACACACAAACACTGGCCTCCTTTCAAATGCTCAAGAACTTTTTGTTTCTTCTGTATTTGGCATTTCTGATATCTTTAATTTTTTATAATTCTGGCTTTCTATTCTGGTGCCTGGAACAGTGTTGCTTCCAAACAAATAGGCAGTAGTGATAGTTATACTCATGAATATTTTAAGCTACTTGGAAAGAGATATTATTTAGAATGGGTGTTCTGAATGACCTTCCATTTAACTACAGTGAATCTCATTCTTAGTTCCTTCCCAATATCTAACCTCTTTCATCTTCCTTTGTTGTTTCTAATGTCTTTTGCAGTACAGACAATTTAGTGTCATCCACTGTGTTTTCATTAAAAGACTACTATGGGTAGATCATTAATGAAAAGGTGAAATAAAACTAGATTTCATATCACTTCTTTCCTTAAGTCGATAAAATACATAGTTTTAAATGATAGTGCTAGAATTCAAGTTCATATAAAATGTTACTTCAAGTAAGTTTGGGATTTTACACACATATCACTGTTTGGTTCAATTATGTTTGTCTTATTCATTTTGTTTTCTGTTCCTTTGTAGTATCCTTTGATAAGCTTGTCCATTAAAATATATATTCCACTAAACTCTGCTTAGAGCCTAAGTGGTATAGCCCTCTCGGGAGGGTGCAAATGTAATTTGTTTGATTGGATACTCAAGCTTTTCAATTGTTTTCTTTTCCTTAGAGAAATAGAACCTTTTTAGCTTTCAGGTCAATTGGTGTAATGGTTGGATTCAGATGGAATGACACTTTCTCCCTGTTGTAAGTCTCACATTCCTCAGAGAAATCCTTGGGAAATCTGTTGACAACTTGGCTGTCATTCAGTGGGTCTGATGGTATAAATGACTTAGACACTGATTCCTGGTAGTGTAAAAGTCTAACGGTGCAGCAAAATTTTGAGAAGTTCTCAAGTGCATCATGAATAAGGCACTTAAGCAGTACTTATATATTTCTTGCAATTTGTTTATTGGGTTTCTGCTATATTTTTGCTAGAGAAAGAGATTTACAGTTTTAACCTGATTAGACATTAGCAGCTGATCAAAAATGCTATTGCTGTGAAGTATAGAAAAGAACACAATTATGATGAAAAGTTTGTAAAGGAATCCTTGGAAGAAGCAAGCAGATGAAATTAGATTGGCAAAGGAAACCACAGCCCAAAGTACACACAGTAGAGAAATGTAGCAGAAGACAGTACTGAGTTGGTGCTGCATGCACAGAACTGACAGCCTCCATGGGCAGGGGACGTGTGGGTGTGACTGCCAGGGACATGAATTGCAAGTAGCATTTGGAGTGACAGTCTGGGTTGGCTTCTCATGCTCTTTCCTATCACCAAGCATCAGCAAGTGGAAACATTTGACCTCAATTTGGAGCACAGATCGTGGGCTCTAAGGCCACAGAAGGCAGGTGGACAAGACTAGGATGTAACCGAGTCCCCATGGCAAAGAAAAATGAGTTGAATTGCATACCTGCTGTTGTCCCACAGTTATCAAATCCACTCTAGGGTGAATAGAAACACACCTGCAGACAGATCCAATGCCTACCCACGAAAGGTTTCAGAAGACGAAAACAGAGAAGAGATGGAGGAAAAATATATTAAAAATATATAAAGAATTCTGTTAAAGTTGCCAAAAGAAATGCATCTTCTAGTCAAAAGGACTTTGTTCTATTAATAGATGTAGAAACTAATGCAGTGAGTTGATTAAAGCTGATGTTACGGTTTGCGCGCATATAACATGTATGCATGTTGAGGGGTGAGTGGGGGGAGAAAAGAAATCCAAATAAATAAGGAATATACTGAAAGAAAAGCAATACCCAAAGAATTTAAATAGTACAATATAACAAGGTTTTTGGGTGATTGTTAAGGCGTGTGTGGGTATTTGGGGGCTCTCTGTGGTGTCAGTCTATAAACTGTGATCTGGTAGTAAAGACTCAGCTACCCTGTATCTCTTCCTCCCCACATCTTGTTCCAAGAAGGCATCAGAAGTCCTGTGATCTCAACTTATTTGAAAACTCATGAATAGTCATTCAAAGGTGAATTTGTAGAAGGTAGAGGTAACTACCTTGATCATATTTACATAGAAGGGAAGCGATACTAATTTACAAATGTCCATTACTATAAGTCGTAGGAGATATAAAGTACCATTGAAAGATCCTGAATGGAATTACGTGACAATGAATATTATGCTTTTTAAAAGTATTAGATGTTATAACTTTAGTCATTCTCTCCTTTACCTTTTAAGTATTTCACCATTTAATGTCTACCTTTGTTCTTTATTTCTAAAGATACACTGAAAATAGTTTAAACTCATTATTTTTCTTTATTTTTATTTTATTATTATTATTCTTTTGAGATGGAGTTTCGCTTTTGTTACCCAGGCTGGAGTGCAATGGTGCGATCTCGGCTCACCTCCACCTCCACCTCCTGTGTTCAGGCAATTCTCCTGCCTCAGCCTCCTGAGTAGCTGGGATTACAGGCAGGTGCCACCATGCCCAGATAATTTTTTGTATTTTTAGTAGAGATGGGGTTTCACCATGTTGACCAGGATGGTCTCAATCTCTTGACCTCGTGATCCACCCGCCTCGGCCTCCCAAAGTGCTGGGATTACAGGCGTGAGCCACCGCGCCTGGCCCTATTTTTCTTTTTAGGGAGTAAAATCAGCATGCAAATGTTTTTCCCACCAAGAAATTTCTTTTTGGACTTCACCTTCTGAGGCATATCCACCTTTGAGGCAAGCTAAGCCAGGCTTTGCAAAGAGAAAACGATCTGAAGCTCAGAGCCCCACCAAATTTCATACTTCCCTCCCTCCTTCCCTCTCTTCCCCCCTTCTTCTTCCCTCTTTCCTCTCTCCCTCTGCTTTCTTTTTCTCCTCCCTCCTTCCCTCTCTTCCTCCCTTCTTCCCTTCCTCTCTCCCTCCCTTCCCCTCTTCCTCCCTCCCTCCCTTCCTTCGTCTCTCTCTCCTTCCCTCTCTTCTTCCCTCTCTTCCTCCCTCCCTTCTCTTCCTTCTTCCCTCCCTTCTCTCTCTTCCTTTTCTTCTTCTCTCCCTCCCTTCCTCCCTCTCTTCTCTCTCCCTTTCTTTTCTTCCTTCCTTCCTCCCTCCCTCCCTCCCTCAGCTGCCATGGTTTGAGAGAAACATGGTTTGGGAAGAAACATGTTACAATTGGACTGAATAAATATAAATGATAAAAAGACAAAACGAGTATTTTCAAGAGCACTACCCAAATCTGGCAATCTAATTGACATTATGAAGTTCTTGAGATGATAATAAAAACTATTGGACTTACTTTGTATAAATTGGTGCCACAATCTTATTCTATTTTTGTTATTGTGAAGTGTGTAAAGGGAAATAAACCGTTTGCTGAATATTCTGCATTTGACCCATAAATACCTACTTTGGTGTTTAAGGATAATATAGTCTTACCTTAAAATAATGACTGTTTTCCACTGTCCTTTTTTGTGCAAACAAAGTAAATATGTGTACTTCTCCATTAGTAATTGTGCAAAACTGCTTAGACAATTACTATCTCTTCAGCTTTACATCAGAAACGGCCACCTTTAAACAATGGCCACTATAAAGGCATTAGTCTCAATTCTAGATACTTTCAAAAAGAAGCAATTCAAATTATATTTCATAATACAGTTCTCTGAAGGAGGTTAAAGAAATTCAGATTTTCTCTTTTGTTGAAAATGCCTCTTTAGTTTTTGAGACATATTTTTAATAAATTTTGCTCAGTAGTGTCTACTGAAGCTGAAAAAATCTAACAGGACACAAAGTGGCTGAAAGATAGGTACTTACAGAAAAGCATGCCTTTTAAGAATATAAAATTAATACGTAATTTATTTATTACATAACGGGATGTTCTACCCTTGTTGAAGATTTTAGCAGATGTAACTCATGCACAGTGTAAGTGAGCATTCACCTCTGTTTTGTTTATGTGGCAGGAATATTTCTACAAGTTTGACAAATTCTGTTTAGGATCTTTATGACATCCATTGATTGCTAGAATGAAGTTTAGTTTTTGAACTGTACAAATATTTTATTTTCTACATATCTGTTTACATAGGGAGGGCCTGTTTGATGGCCCTTCTGACTTGGGGTCAGCAATGTATTCACATCTCTTGGGAGACTTGACTTACTCCATGGAAGTATAAACAGAAATCCAATGCCCACTATTTTCATTATTTTCCTTCAGGCATAATCTGGTCTAATGATATGCAACTTTATTACTATGATTTAAAGAAATTAAATATATATATAAGTTTTGAGGAAAAGTGAAAATAGTGATTTTAAATTCAACACATTAAAATATTCATTTATGAAAAGAATATTTGAAAGAATAGAGATGTATCAGGATCAATAGAAGGCTTGGAGTCACTTAATCATCTTTACATGTTATTACTTCTTGTTTGTTGTTGTTTTCCTACAATTTACTCCCTATCCTCTACTTTTCTCACACTTTGCTAAATCATATTAACTTTTCAAGAGTTGGTTTAGTGAGGCTTCATTTATTTGGTAAAGATTAAATGAGTGTCCAGTAGTTGCCAATTACAAGCTTACCTTATTCTATTGTGCTTCACAGACAATGTGTTTTTTGTTTTATTTTTATTTCACAAATTGAAGGTTGATGGCAGCCTTGCTTCAGGCAAAGATATCACATATCAGTGCTATTTTTCCAATAGCATGTGCTCATTTTGTGTCTGCATCACATTTTGGTAATTCACACAAAATTTTTACCTTTTTCCAATTATTATAGCTGTGATCATGATCTGTGATCAGTAATTTTTGATGTTATTTTAATTTTTGGAGGTGCCATGAACCACACCAATATAAGATGGCAAAGTCAATCAATAAATGTTGTGTGTGTTATGACTTTTCCACCAACAGAGTGTTCTTCTGTCTCTCTCCCTCTCCTTGGGCATCCTGTTCCCTGAGACACAACAGTACTGAAATTAAATTAGACCAAGTAATAACCCTACAGTGGCCTCTCCATATTCAAGTGAAAGGAAGAGTAACATTTCTCTCACTTGAAATCAAAAGCTAGACATGATTCAGCTTAGTAAGGAAGGCATATAGAAAGTTGGCAGGCTGAAATCTAATCCTCTGGTCCCAAACAGCCAAGTTGAATGCAAAGGAAAAGTTCTTGAAGGAAAATTAAAAGTGCTACTCGAATGAACACAAAAATGATTAAAAAAAAACTGAAATAGCTTTAATGCTGATGTGGAGAAAGTTTTAGTGGTCTGGTAAGAAGATCAGACCAGCTACAATACAAGGCCCTAATTCTTCCATTCGATGAAGGCTGAGAGAAGAGAGGAAGCTACAGAAGTTGGAAGCTAGCAGAGATTGGTTCACAAGGTTTAAGGAAAGAAGTAGTTTCCATAACATAAAAGTGCAAGGTTGAAACAGCAAGTGCTGATGTCGAAGTTGCAAGTTATCCAGAAGATCTAGATAAGATCATCGATGAAGGTGGCTACACTAAACATATTTTCAATGTAGATGAAAAAGCCTTCTACTGGAAGAAGTCTGCATCTAGGACTTTCATAGCTAGGAAAGAGAAATCAATGCCTGGTTTCAAAGCTCCAAAAATAAGACTTTCTTGTTAGGGGCTAACTCTGTAGCTGGTGACTTTAATACACAGATGGTAGGCGCCCTAACCCCCATGTTGTTCAACGGTGAGTAGTTTATAGAAATAATACAGAAGTAAATGTGTGCATCTATCTAATCTAATGTGTCTAGTAGTATCTATCTAGATTCATATTCCCTATATATCCATATTCCCTATACCTATCCATTGAGAAGGGAAGAGAGGGCCTGGGAGCAATAACACTGAAATAGCATGAATCGACTTAGTACTGAATCTTAGTTTCTAAATATCATTCATCTCTTAGAGCAACCAGGATTCCTTGGAGAAATGGCTGATTCCATGGCTGCAATGGGGAAGTACAAAATGAGCCTAGAACATCTTGTGTCATAAAGTAAGAAGATGCTCAAAGAATTGTTAGAATATGTCAGTATGACCCAGAATACAGCTGCATGGGGTCTATATTGTCCAAACCTGGAACAACTTGAGCATTGACATACATATTGAGAGTAATGAATTATAAATAAGCATATGCATACATTGAATTTTTAATAAGCAACAGGATATTTATACAGTCTTGAAGTATCTGCTCACAAAATGTTTACTAATTGCAAAGGGGAAAATTGTATTTTTACACTGTAGATGCCTGGCAGATATATTAATGCAAATGATTAAAGTTAACATCATTAATAATGGAACAAATAGAAATGATGTAAGACATGATAAGATGTAATACTGTATCACCTGAATGTAATCATGAGAAAACATTAGACCAAATTGAGAGGCAATCTACAAAATAACTGGGCTGTCCTTTTTAACTGTATTAAGATCAGAAAAGCCAAGGAAGGATTGAGGAACTCTATCAGATCAAAAGATACCTTAGAGTCATGGCAACTAAAGGCAACATGTGATTCTGGGCTGGAGTTTATTTTTTTTCTATAAAATACATTTTTGGGGCAATTGGTAAAACTTGAATGGGCTTTAAAGATAAAAATGGTAGTAATGTATCAATAATTCTGATATTTACATCATGGCTGTGTAAGAATGTCTTTTGTAGATAATACACACTGCAGTATTCAGGGGGAATGGGTCATTAGGTCAAAAATTTAATCTCAAATGGGTGAGAAAAAATTCTTTTTACTGTTCTTGTGACTTTCCTGTAACTTTGAGACAGTCTTTTTTTAAAGTAATTAAAAACCAACTACTAATTGAGCTGCATTAAGGATAGAATGGGAAAAGAGGAAATGGACAGAGGAAGTACAAACAACTCAGTTGAGGACCGCCTCAATAGAGAGAAGATAAGTAACGGAGAAATAATTGGTGGAGGAGATTTCCAAGATGATTTCTTATTCCCATCTTTGTTCCTAAGCACTTTATTCATATTTATTTATTGAATTCATCTCCTTTCATTGTATTTTTGTATCCCCATTTCTATTACAGATTACAAATTTCTTGAAGAAAAGATTTGTGTTTTATATACCCCTTATATGTATGTAGCATCATATTTAGCATATCACAATGTGCTGCTTCAATATTCAAACAACAGGACCATTTTCAAACAAGTGATTGGATTTTTGTAAGAGTATAATGAACAGTCTTCTTTATAAACCTGGGAGACAAAAGACATTGACTCGCTTTTAAGGAGAGGACATTGTAGTTATAATAAATAACTTCTAGATTGCTGGGATATAACATACTAAAAAAGTTTCTAAGGTATTTTATAGCTAACCTGATAATCTTTTGGAAATCATCTGTTCTCCATGGGTAAAATAGAAAAAGGCACAATGATATATTGAGATAATTAGGGTATGTAATATTGTGATCAAGTATGCACCAAAAGCTTTCTTAAATGTAGAATTGTGCATGACATATCTTTAAGCAGTATCTACAAGTAACAGGCTGGAACTCTCCCTATTCCTTAGGATTTCAATAAATCAGACTGTTGGCAGATTTCCCATCATGTATACGTGTAAATTAATAGCTGTTTTTGCAGTAGAGAGAAGAGAGTAATTTAATTGTGTAGGAAGAAGAGACCATGAGAATTTCACATCCAGTCAAGATAGGACAAAAAAAATCTTCTTGCATTCCTATGTTACATATTTAGAGATCAGTTAAATGGGGGCTTGCTTGGTGGAGGCTGCAGTAAATGAAGAGCTTTAATAGAGATTGGGGAGAACAGCAAATCCAGAGAATCATACCCAGGGTGCAAATGTAATACCCTTAGACATTTTCTGTAGATCACTTAAAGGGCCTGGCATGTCTTGTCCGAGTTAATCAGAGAGGAAAAAATGAAAGTGAGTATGTATGTTCATTGGAGGTGTGCGAATGTGTGGGAAAGGGGAGAAATGGACAGAGGGAAAGGTGTTGAAGTAAAACATCAGGAGCTTATGGAAAATGCAAAACAGAAACAAAACCAAGAAAAAGTCTGAGCGGCATACCTGTGTATGAATTCATTTTTCCAAAGCATCTTTAGCATGGTCAAAACAAAGAAAATTCAAGCAGTTATTCAGTCAATCAAACTACTCCAAACACTACAAATATTTGTAGGCCACCCACCTGGTTAATTTCTGCCAAAGCAACTATCCCTGAATAATTACCTTAAGTCCTTATTCATATTGTTTGTAGAAACATCACTCAATGGAGAATATTTAATAAACTGGAGTATTTATAATTATATAAAAATTCATGTCAGTAAACAAGGCCAGACTGAAAAATATGTGAAGAACAACAGTATGACACATTTTATATTAGAAAATGAAGCCTTTTCTTTATTGCTTAGAGTTGTAGCATCACATAGTCTATGCTGGTGGTTTTATTGTGGGGGTATGAATTAGTCAATCAATCAGTATTTATTAAGCTTCTGTCCAGCATGTAAAGCATGGTCATCAGATTTGCAAATGACATAAATCTTAGCGGGATGGTAAATGCACTGCATGACAGACATAGCATCCAAAAAAGATTTTGACAGCTTAGAGCAATGGGCTGAATCTAACAAGTTGAAATATAACATAGATAAATATAAATGCCTGCCCTTGGGTCCGCAAAGCCAACAGTATATGTATAGAATGGAGTAGGTGTGATTTAGCAGTGACATAAATAGAAAAAAAATCAGTGTTTTAGTTAATAGCTCAACTTAATTGATCAGTTTTAGCTGCATGATGCCATTGCCAAAAATCTAGCATGCAATTTTAAATTGTATTAATGTGACAATCCTGTACCAGTTTGACAGGTTAGACCACATCTAGAGATTGTATTTCTGGAGCCACATTTTAAGAAGAGAGACACTAAAAACTATGTCATATTTAGAACATCACAGACACTAAACACATTTATCCTGAAGAAGACAGGAGAGGAATGACATCCTTCTTTACGTTTATGTAAGCTCTCACGTGGAAAAGGGATTAAGTTTGTTTGGTGTGGTCTCAAGAGAGCTGGAACTTACGAACTGAAGTTATAAGGAGATACATTTGAATTCAATCATTTATAATAATTACATATAATAGTAAAATCTGTTCAAAGAGAAAGGTGTTCCCAAAATCTGCAGAGGCAAGATACTACAACAGTTTAGCCTGAGTGTCCTCCTTTGTAATATTGGGACACCATTGTGAAGCAGCGATCTAGGAAGGCAGTGCGATGACATAGGAAAATGTGTAGCACAATGCGGGGCATGTAGTAAGTGGTTATAGCACACAGAGGATGTTGACACCAATCCTGAATCATCTCTGGGTAGAGGTACAGAAGAGATGCTAAATGGATGGATCTGACAAACTAAATGACTGTTACTTCACAACCCTAACTGGCTGTAATTAGCTGTTTAAACTGGCTCTGAAACCACCAGTCACCCTTCTGTAGCACCTTGAATATATTTTATATATTTTTTGATAGAGTCTTACTCTGTCACCGAGGATGGAGTGCAGTGGCACAATCTCGACTCACTGCAACCTCCCCCTCCTGGGTTCAAGCAATTCTCCTGCCTCAGCCTCCCAAGTAGCTGTAATTACAGGAAAGAACCACCATGCCTGGCTAATTTTTTTGTATTTTTAGTAGAGATGGAGTTTCACCATGTTGACTAGGCTGGTCTTGAATTTTGGACCTCAAGTGATCTGCCCACCTCAGCCTCCCAAAGCACTGGGATTACAGGTGTGAGCTACCACGCCTGGCCAAATTTTTGTTTATAATTCTTTGTTCTCATTTTAAATTGTCTTTAAAATAGAGATAAAAGTAAACCTGCCTTAGATTGCTGTACAGGTTAAAAATAATATGCATAAATATTTTAGAGCAATGTTTGACATAATAGCCTTTTTTTTTTTTTTTGAGATGGATCCTTACTCTGTCACCCAGGCTCTGGAGTGCAATGACATGGTCTCAGCTCACTGCAACCTCCGCCTCCTGGGTTCAAGCGATTCTACCGCTTCAGCCTCCCAAGTAGCTGTGAATACAGGTGTGTGCCACCTTGCCATTATGATTTTTTTTTTGGTAGAAATGGGGGTTTCATTATATTGGCCAGGCTGGTCTCAAACTCCTGACCTCATGATCTACCCGCCTCGCCCTCCCAAAGTGCTGGGATTACAGGCCTGAGCCACTGCACCTGGCCCATACTAGCTTTTTATTATTCGTTAACTACTTTTGTAATGCAAAATAGGTGGCAAAGGATTGTTGAAGAATAGAGGACTTGAGATGCGTGTTTTGAAAAACACTAAACATTTAGATAAGTGCCTGTATGGAAATAGCTTGAACAAATAATGAGATTAAATAGCGTATGATCATCAGACAATGAGGGAGATTTTACCAGTTGGATTGGAGGTTAGCTGTTGATGAAGGTTAGAAATACAACTGGGTGAGATGAGAGGAAAAACTCAGAAGGCCTTAGGTTTAGGATGGTAAG
The DNA here is from genome assembly GCA_028533165.1 of Leontopithecus rosalia. Lineage (NCBI taxonomy): Eukaryota > Metazoa > Chordata > Mammalia > Primates > Cebidae > Leontopithecus > Leontopithecus rosalia. Next base: position 7,023,980 of record CM052666.1, read on the forward strand.
CAATTGGATGGAATGTGTGGGGATTCCACGTGTTCTTAGGTAGGGGAATACAACATACATGTGATATTTAAAAATAACTTATATAGTTTTCAGGATACATTGCCTTACTTTAGCTTAAAAATTATGGATAGAATAGTGGAATCTTTTTATGCAAATCATTCTTTCACTTAGAAATAGAAATTTCTATTTCGGGGCAATTTCTATTTCAGAAAGTCTAAGACTTTTCTCCTCCATAAAGTTTTCTGATTCATATCACAGTGGTTTTCTTTTTTGTTTGAATTTCTTAGCATTCAAAATGATGTTCCTTGTATTTGTATCATCCATCGTGATCTTTTGAGGGTAAATTTAAATTTAAGATACGTTCTCAAATCACTTCATGTTAATATATTAGAAAGGTGTTATTCTGAATGCATAAAATGGTTTTGCTTCAAATGAGGCCCTCCAATTTATAAAACTGCTCTTCTTGGGAAGCTTCTAAGTTGGTTCTGGGAAAGCAAGTCACACTGAGATCTGAAAATATGTTATACACCACACATATTAGCAAATTAAGACATAATTTCTCAAAGCAACTCCTTGGAAAAAATAACACCTCTTAACTGCATTAAGATTCAGTATTTAAATAAGAAACAACCATCATCATTTATAGTGATTCAAACACAATCTAGTATATTAAAATTTATTCTGTTGTTATACATATGAGCTCGTTTAGAGAAAGGATCATGACTTATTCTTGTTGGTGTAGCTCAGGGCCACTGTGGGTACCAAGTTGATGCTTTATGAATACAATTTAAATTAGAAGGACGTAGGCAATGGGAATACATTTGTCCAGTAAGAAATTCAGCACATGTACTCTTGTCTATTTTCCAGCCTGAGTCAGCAGTTTCTTTCAGTTTTGCTGGTTAGCAGGAGTAGAATGGCAGCAAAGATCTGGCATTTCAGTGGAACCAGTGATTGAGGAAAAGTAGTCTAGGTAGACTTGATTCTATTTTCCCCTTGGTGGCTACTGAGGTATTATGTAACTTTCTGGACTTTCGAATTATACTTTTCACTAATCAACTATGAGAATGGGAGGATAGTGTCAAGAATTCTACTTAAAAAATAATCTCATATACTTTTGTACTCACAGGGATGAATACAGTCTATCAAAGGACATAAATATGACCAAAAAGTGGTTAAAATAAAGTATGAAATTTGAAGAGAATGAGGATTTGAGCATGACCTTCTCTGTATCTTCTTTCCAATGTGTTTTCAGATCTCTTCTGAGGGAGTTTAAAGACTTTTCTACAACTGCTACTGGTTTTGTCCATTCATTCATTCAAGACACACCAATAAACATGAACAAGCTCCTCTAATCCTCACAGGGCTAGAGAATGAGATAGGTGCGAAGTTTATTTTAGCAGAAGGCTTTCTTTTCACAAATCAGAAATTTCATTGTATGTATTCCCTTAAATAGCTGGCAAGGGAACCATCAGAATGAGCTATTGCAAAAATCCACCTCAGTCTTTACAGCTTCAGGATGATGGGGCCCCAGATCAGAATTGTAAAATAGTTTAGAGAATCTTGGAACATAAAACATGGTACAGAAAACCAAAGAAGATTTAATCTTATGTATGGAAAGGTGGTTGGTAAGGGAGGGGGCAATGGAAGAGAGTGGCTTGGGATCATCATTAATCATTCTTTAAGTACCTACAAAGTGAAAATATCCTTCTGAAATTCACTGCAAGTGACACTGAATTCTTCTACTAAGCAAATATGTGATGAGTTGATAAAAAAGAAGGTCCTGAACTCTTGACAACAGATATAATACAGTGAATACAGAAAATCAAAAACATTCTTTCTATCTGACTCAAAATAAAGGTGCACTTAAACTTGTAAAAGACAACATTTTTATTTGAATGATATGACAGAACTGTCACAGGAGTGTTACCTGCTATAAAGAAAGCCTAAGAATTATTACCTTTATTAGACCAGTGACACTGAGCTTTAGCCATACATTTCTAACTTCTGTCCCTCTACAGAGACAATTTTCTTTTCTTAAATAAACTGTCATGCTAGTGTTAATATATTGTTGGCTCTCTCATGCTCTGAGAATACTGCTGATATAAAACATGTATATGTTAGATTGGTAATAGTATCTTTAGTGTAGCTGACTAGAACAAATGTGTTTCCCTCATGGCTGTGCTAATGTGATAAAGGAAAATTGGCTGTTCATCAGCTTTTGGCTGGGTAAAGACAGTAGAGATGGAACCACATTCTTTTTTATGCATTAATACCAGCGAGAACTTTTCACTAGTTATATTTCATGTGCCTGCATGTTGTGCAAAGATGTTGTAAAACATGAGATAATGCTACAAATAACAAAGTAGAAAAGCCTGTATCTTTTATAATGATAACAGTCAAACACCAAATGACAGTAACAGGCTGTAAAAAATGGGATGCAAAAAGAAATGCAGCCCTACTATCCAGCAAAGCAGAATATATCCAGGCCCATGAGGACTTGGTATATGATTTTAGGTATATTGAAGCTTTGTTTTAAAATTAAATCAAATGCAACACTAGATCAATGGATTTAAGAAGCAACATGGTTTAAACGAAGGTGGGTTGGTCAGAATGGAGAAAACCCGTATTGGGTAACTTTTTGAAAAATCAGTATTACCAGGTAATTTTAATAATAACTTCCTGGTTTTTCATTTTGTTTTGTTTTGTTTTTTGGGGGGGACATTGAAAAAGATTTTTAAGACAAGTTCACGATGATTTTAAGATGTTTGAGAATAAATTTTATCTTCATCAATTATTACAAGTCTTTTTTAACATAAAAGCATTAAAAGTATTACCAGTTTCATGCTCACAGAAAAACTGAGTGGGAAGTACAGAGATCTCCCAAACATGCTACACCCCCATTACCCAAAGCCTCCCCGTCTGTTAAAGCCCTGCACCAGAGTGGTGGTATATTTGTTACAATTGTCAGACCTACATTGATACATCATTATCACTCAAAGTTCATAATAGAATAACATATTGAACGGCTTGATGTCATTTTAATTAAAATGTTAGCATCCAACCTTTCCATTCCATGACCTTAAATCTCACGCTCTCCTCCCCTCTCTCAACCCCTCCCCTTTCCGAGCTTTTTATTTGCTTTTCGGCTCCTTCACTAATTAGAGTACCAATGATTCTTTTTGCATTTAAGCTAAAAGCACTTGAACAAAAGGACTATTTGCAGAGATAAAGTTGATATCAGAATAGCTGATTATTTAGAAGTACATGCAATTAAAAGTTTTGTGAAGGTATTATCTATGGGTATTCTGCATAAAAGTTTGATTGAATTGGCTATTCTGGGCTCCTGTCACATAAAAATTCCATAGCTTTTTATCATGTAATCCAAGGGTTATCAAACTACAACCTGTGGGTCAAATCAGCTGGCCATCTGTTTTTATAAATAAAGTTTTATTTGGCCACAGCCATGCTCATTTGTTTACATATTGTCTATGGATGCTTTTGCATTATAGTATCAGAGTTGGGCAGCAACCATTTGGCCCACAGAACCAAATCTTTTGACTTGCAGAGAAAAAATATTATCTGGCTGTTTACAGAAAAAAAGTTAGCTAATCCCTAATATATGCAGTTATTTGGCTAATTGCTTGGTTGATTGATCTAGAATATGATTGGCAAATTTTTGTTATCCTGCATTGGGAAAGTATATCTGAAAATCACCAACTGATACCAATACCTACGACAGTAAATTTGAGAAATACTTGATCCTAGTAATTTGAATTATATCCACATGTAATACTTTGTCAGTATATCTAGTTTTAATTGTTTCTCCCCATTGTACTCATTTTGCTTTATTTCAAATATACCCATAACAAATTTAATTTGTATTTAAAGAAGGAACACATCCTCAAAAACCTTGCAGAAGCATGGCAACCAGAGATGTTGCATGTATGGGACAAACTATTATGCATACTTGTGAACAACTGGGAGATATCATCATAGCACAAAATGACACTATGTAGGGTTATATCTAGGTAAACACATGGAGATATCATTGAGCTATTAAAATAATGTTTTCAGTCTTCCCAACTGAACAAAGTAGAGAAGGAAGGTTACTTAAGAAATACTGCTGAAATGTGGTTATTATAAAAAAAAGTTTATGCACTTAAAATAATAATGGTGGTAATTTCTTACAGGTGCATCAGACAAAAATCAGCTTCTTTATCAATGGCTTGGAGAAGGATCATACACCATTCGATGCAAGAACTCTAAGTGGTTCCATTACAGATTTTGCATCTGGTATTGTGCAAATAGGACAGAGTTTAACTGGTAAGATTCTGACTTCAGAATGTTATTTATTTCATCCAATTACATTGTTCTTAAAAATGCATCAAACAAATAATATTTTTAAATATCTACGTGTATTCATCTTCTAGGGCTGCTGAACAAATTACCACCAACTGGGTGGCAGATTAATCAATGTAAAATTTAATTTTTCACAGTTTGGAAGCTGGAGGTCAGAAATTAGTTCCTTCTGGAGGCTCTGAGGGAGAATCCATCCCTGTTTCTCTTTGTGCTGGCTGCTGGCAGTCCTTACCATTGCTTTACTCACAACTTCCTGACCAACCTTTGCCTCCTTTTCTGAATCTTTTCCCCTTTACCTCCATTATAAGGACACTTGTCATAGAATTCAGGGCCCACTCACAACCAGGAGGATCTCACCCTGAGATCCTTAACTTAATCACATGTGTAAAGACCCTTTCTAAAAATTAAGGTCACAGTCACAGATTCAAGAGGATAATAAATCTTTTGGGGTCTTCTATTTTACTTATTACATTTGGGAAGCTTTCAAATTGAAATTTCTTTATTCTGATTAGTATTGAAGGCATTTCAATGGGTAATAAACTATATTTCCTCTCTCTTTTTTTGAGGGGTTTGCATTTTATGTAGAGCATTTTAAAAGTAGGATTACAAAGTATTAGATGAAAGTTGAGAAATAGTATTAAATGTAATTAACTGAACTAATATTTACATTTCCCACATTAAAAATGGGCCATATCATTTAAGAAAATATCATATACTATATATTATATAAAACCAGAAGTTGAAATAAGCAATTATTTTGAAATATCTAGTACAATGGCCTTTAAAATGCCTATATTTTAAAATAAAACATTATTTTATATTATTGTATAATATATGCTTATTATAAAAAAACTCTAAACAATATGGAACTCTGTGAAATAGAAAGTATTTTCCATATTTCTATCTTCAGAGATAGATACAGTTTAACGTTTTTATACTCCTCCAGATTTTTAGTACATTTTTAGCTAGAGATACGGTTATAAATATATTTTTCCAAAAATAAAATTACAATACATATGCTTTCTCGGAGTCCTCTAAAAATAAATACTTCTCCTTCAAATGCTATAAACAACTTTTCATGTCAATATACTTTCTCATTTAGATGTATGTTCTCATTTAAAATGGCTGTCTTGTGTGCAATTATATAGGTGTAATCCATTTTTCTTAAGCTCCTATAATGAACATTTAGGTTTTTTCTAATGTTTCAATATAATTAGCATTAGCGATATTTTATGTATAGAAAATATCTTATATAGAAAACATTTTATATATCTACATATATTTATATGTCTGTCTATATCTACATTTCTATTTATATATATCATCTAACAATCTATCAGTTATACACAGACATATACATACATACGTATTTGAGCAGTTACCTGATTGCACTATTCTTTAATACCCTATACATTGGTGTCAACCTGCCTGAATTAATATTACATTTCCTCACTTACTAGCTGTATGTTCTGGCAAGATATTTTGATGTTGCTAAAGGGTAGTCACCCCAACTTTAAAATCTTGATGATGATAATATTGATATCCCATAGGGCCAGTGTAAAGATCAAGTGAAGCAATGTCATATAAAATATTACTGTGTTTCAAGTCCCTGGCATGTAGTAGATACTCAATTTTTATTTGTTAAATGAATGAATAAAGGGCTAAGCACTATGCCTGTATATAAACTATATTTTCTCTCTCTTTGGCATGGGGTTGGATTTTAATGTACAGCATTGTTAAAGTAGGACTATACAGTACTAGATGAAAACTGAGAAATAATATTAACTTACAATTAACTGGACTATGTGGTTTATCTTTTCCCATGCTAAAAATTGGCCGTATAGTTTAAGAAGATAACGTATATACTATATATTGAGAAAAAAGAATATTTACTAAACTATATTAGTAAATAATACTATTATTAATGTTGTTATAATTAGTTCCTTAAAAACCATAGAAGTTGAATGGCTAGGTTGAAGCATATGGTCATTTTATATTTTAATACGTATTACAGAGATTGCTCTAATGCATAACAACAGGCTACCTCCAGAAAGGTTGTGAAAATTTATAACCTCATTAAAATATATAACCAAGTACTTGTTTCCTTAAACACTAACTAACCTTACAAATTATCCATTTTTTTTCACCCTTGCCATTCCTCTAAGTGAAAAATATTGTTGAATGCTGTCTTAGAATTATTTGGCCATTAATGAGTTTGAGTAGCTTTTCACATGTCTTGATCATTTGCATTTTATTTGTGAATTCTTTATTCATACAATGTGTCCATATTTATACTCTGTAATTCCTTAATTATAAAAGCTCATTTATGTTTAGAATATTATGTTGCATATGTTTTCTTCAGTTTTTAGGTGACTTATGAACTTTGTGGTCTAGACATTTTGAAGTAATATTTTAAGATTTAATCAAAACAAAGCATGTATGCAAGTTAGTGCATAATATTAAAGGTGTACCTTGATAAGTTTTTAATATTTATGTCCACCTATGTAATTCTCATTTAGAAAATGTAGAATATTTCCGGAATCTCAGAGTCCCCTAATGAACATCCACTCTAAAAGTAAAAACAGAATAGCTTCAATGTAGACCTCTATAACCATAAACTGACGTTGCTTATTCCTGAACTATCATACAAATAAAATCATGAAGTAGGTACTCTTTTGTGTTCTTTTTGCTTAGCACTATGCCAGTGAGACTTTTCCATTGTGTATGCGGCCTTAGTATATCTTCAGCTTTAGGAAATGACTTCTGAATAGTTTTCTAAGTGGATGTCCCAAGAAGCAGTATTTGAGGATTCCAAGTATCCTTACCAACTCTTAGTGGTGCCAGGTGTTACCATTCTTTGCTATTCTGGTGGTCGGTTAGTGCATTTCCTGATCATTAGTGATACTGAGATCTTTTCATGTGCTTATTTGCCAAGTGAATATGCTTGTGAAGCCTTTTGCCAATTTTTAATCGGACAGTTTATATTTTTCTTAATAATTTATAGGAGGTCTTCAATATTTTTAATATGAGTTCTTTGGTGAATACGGGATAGCAAATATGCTCTTCCAGGCTAGGGCTTATAGTCACATTCTCTTGATGATTGTTGATAAGCAGAGCTTCTTAATTTTAATACTTTTTGTGTTCTGTTTAGACTATTTTTGCCAACCCTGATATCATGAAGATATTCTCCTACACTTTATTCAGGAAGCTTTATTATTTTACTTTTCAAATTTTAGTCTATGTTCTATCTAGAATAGATTTTTGGAGATCATGTAAGGCAGGGGTCAAAATTTTTTTCCCACCTGAATGCATAATAAACATAAAAAACCTTGCCTCTTTAAACAAATCATTGCTTCTACCATTCTGCAGTGGTAACTTTGTCATCAGTTATCTGTATATGTGAAGATGGGTTTGTTTCTGAAGTTTCTATTTTGCCCTAATGATCTGTCTGTCTGTCTAGACTTGGGTCAAAATATTTAATTACTGTATTAACTGTATTATTTAGTTTTAGTTACTGTATTAATACACATGTCTTAATATCTAGCAGTTCTTCAACTTTTTTTGCTTTTAATATTGCTTTGGCTATTATATATGAATTTTAGAAACAGTTTTTCAATTTTCATAAAAAATTCTGAGATTTAAATTACTAAGTCATATTTGGGAGAATGGGCATCTAAACAATATCAAGTTTCCAACCCATAAATGTAATATATTCCTTAATTTCTCCCAGCAACGTTTTTAGTTTTCTTTATAGAGGTCTCACTCATATTTGTTAGATTTGTTCATAAATATTCATTGGTTTTCCTTTTTAATAGACTGTATTTTTTAGAACAATTTTAGAGTCACAGAAAACTTGAGTGGAAAGTATAGAGAGTTCCAGTTTGATCTCTGCTCCTACGCATGCACAGCCTCCCCCATTGTCATTATCCCTCACCAGAGCAGTATATGGTATCTTTGTTACAAGTGATGAATTTACATTGACATATCATTATCACCCACAGTCCAAAGTTTACACTAGAATTCACTCTTGGTGTTGTACAATGAAAAGTATCCACTATTCCAGTATCCTACAGAGAGTAGTTTCACTCCCTAAAAATCTTCTGTGTTCCTAATATTCATCCTTTTCTCTATCCTAAACTTTGGCAATCACTGATATTTTCACTGTCTCTGTATTTTTACCTTTTACAGAATATTATATAATTGGAATAAAAATGTATCCTTTTCAGATTGGCTTCTTTCCCTGAATAATATGCATGTAAGATTTCTCCATGTCTTTTCAGGGCTTGGTGGTTCATTTCTTCTTAGTACCAAATAATATTCCATGTTTAGATACAGCATAGTTGATTTGTTCATTCACCTACTGAAGGACATCTTGCTTGCTTCCAAGTTTTGGCAATTATGAGTAAAGTTGCTATAAACATCAGTGTGTAGGATTTTGTGTGAGCATAAGTTTTCAACTTATAAATACCAAAGAGCGCAATTACTGGATCATATGGTAAGATAAGTTTAGTTTTTTAAGAAACTGTAAAATTGTCTTCCAAAGTGACTATATCATTTTACATTCCCATCAGCAATGAAAGAGAGTTCCTGTTGCCCCACATCCTTACCAGCATTTGGTGTTGTCAGTGTTCTGGCTTTTTGGCCTGTTGGTTATTTTGCATGCAATTATATTGAGTATTGTTTTTGAACTTCATTTTCTAATTTTGTTACTATTGCATAAATATTGACCTATGTTCAGTGACCTTGCCAAACTCATTATTATTTCTGATAGGTACACAATTCTATCATTTGCACATGTCAGGAACTTACCTGTTTTTGAATGTTTGTAATAAATATGTGAAATGAACATGGCATAAATAGCTCCTATCGATACTTACATCTGATGCACTTATTAATTCTGAAATAATATAAAATTTTAGTTTTGTTTTTCTCCATGACCTGAGTTATTAGACCAATGTGTAGTTTTAAAAAAGAAGGTATGTATTTTTGATATTCAAAACACTGTGGTTAAATGGCCAAGCTCTAGATTAAATATAACCCAGGTCTGCTTCTTTGATCAAAATATTTACTCCCTTGAAGTCTGGTTTCTAATCTATTAAATGGTGTTTTCATATGCAATTCATAGGAATCTTACAAGAATTATGTGAGATGATGTCTGTTGAGAACATATTGCTTATTGTATAGTAAATGTGCAATAAGTGGTAACTATTTTTACACTCTTTGAACATCTATTTTCTTATTGTAAAACAATAAGATAGGGATAACACTATCTTTCCATATGATTGTTGTATCAATCAAAGAGAAAATATGTAAAGACTCTATTACTTTAATTTGTGTATGCTCTTAGATAAGCTAAACATGTGAAGAAGCAATATTTTAAGGAACCTATATAATTAGAAACTTGGTTTGAGTAATTAGTATACTGAATACTTTTATAAAATACTCGGCGTGCAGAATTTTTAGATAACACATTAAATCTTATGAGCCTTATTTCAATATTTAATCCCCATTAGTACTTCTAAAAGTGTTTTATTGCAGCAAATGTTGCTCAAAGTGTTTGATAGTACCATAAATTAGTCCATGATACACTGCAGGGTGAAAATGGCTTGCTTCTACTCTACTTCAGTATACTAAATGTTAAATTAATGCTTCAAAAGGACAGTGCAAACTGAAGATGATATTTATTTTTAAACTCTTTAGAAATAAATTTCACTCCTGATTAGAAAGCATGTGACTAGAAACTGTATTATTTCAAATATTAGTTTTTATTATAATTTTCTCCTTTATGTTCTGGGCATCTGAGATCTACAGAAGGAAAAGGGTATTTTAAATATTTTTTATCTTTATTCTATCAATTTATATGTACAGTCATACCTACTGTATCTTTTCCCTAATTAGAGATGGCATATAGACTGGCTCATTACTTCTGCCTAATGAGCCAGGCTCCATGCCACCTCTCTAATCAGAAAAGAGATAGGTACAGAATGTTCCTATGGACTTATTATAAATCATTTTCTTTCTCTCGCTTGCTCCTTTTTTTTAATAAAAAAATTAAGTCACTCTCCTCCATACTTTTGTCCATATCCAAGATGGTTTCATTCAAAAGAGGTAATTGTGCAAGCGATTAGTGGGCTGAATTAAAGGTGCTGTCATGCAGTGCCAAGCCGGCTGTCTCTGCTTTGGAACAGACATCACCTCAAACACAAGCACATCAAATGAAGGCCTATAGCAGATCAAGATGGATCTTTTCTGTCTTTCTCTGATTAGGTTTGACTTGCTTCTCTGTTTCTGCACCCAGAAAGTAACAACTTTCCACATGAGTGTTGGCTACTACAGAGCTTTTTCTTTGAGTCTTATCTCTACCATAACACTCTAGAAAAATGTGTTGCCAGTGACACTTTCTGTTACTGCAAGACTTGTCTCTGTCTTTCCTGAAAAATTAATCAGTGGGCCAAATACGTGCTTTTTACTGAACCCTTACCTGTCCTTATTAAAGGTATAATCTGGTTTGATCAGACTGATTTTTATATATACAAATAGAAACACCTTAGACCATCCATATCAACTAAAGTGTTTTGATTCCTTTTCAGAACATTTTCTTTCAGTTGTAAATTTATTTTAGTGCTTCCAGTTGGGTATATAACCTAGAGCACTTGGGTTAGCAGATATGTAGTTGTGAGGAGTCAACATTGTCATTGTGGTGATAAACTATACTAGCTCTCCAAATTTCGGATTTAAAATTACATAACTATGTGAATCAAAACTTTTCAGAGCTATTTCTGAACTAATTTATCAATAAGGTTCTTGTTGCTGATTAAAGATGAGAATTTCTACATTATACATTCAAATGTGCATGGCACTTTCTTAAGATCATTGGTCATTAAGGAATCAATAAATATTTGTTGAATGTCTGCTAAAGTGAATATGCAGGGAAGAAAAGGATCATCATCTAAAGCTGGCACCTACTTGCCTTCCTTTCTGTATTTTCAATGTTGTGTGTCTTAACCCATGTGCTTGTACTTGAATCTAAATTTGGAATGCTACTTCTAATTTCTACCAGTTTCCCATAGGTTCACATTTCTAACCTCTGCTATATATACAAATTCCATTTTAGTACAGCTGAAATCATGCTCATTTTTTCAGAGATAATTATTTTTATGGAATCAGATAAAAAGAAAGAAACTTAAAAGTACTGAAATTCACTAAGAGAATGGAATGGAAGAAGAATATAGGAATACAGTATATAGATATAGAGGAGTTTTAGTTTCAGAACATTGCGGACAAGATATCTAACAATATTATCAGACAAGTTATTTAATATACTTCGAAAGATGTTAATGTAGCTCTCACAACCATACTCAGTAAAAACTGCTGATGAATTAAAATTTGAATGCAAAATATGCTATCATAAAATAGTAAAGGAAACTGAAGGCAAGTGCTTCTATAATTCTAGCATATTCAGGACTTTTATTTTCAGAATACCATGTCCAGAGACACTAAAGGAAAATATTGAAATATCTGAGTAATAAACTGAGAAGTTAAAATGGAAACAACGTTGATAATTTTGTACTTGATAGTTTGGTGAAAACTAAAAAAGATTATACCATTGTTGGAAAGATTTTGGGATAACCTGGCAAACTATCAAAAGTAAAAATGTGAAAGTTACTTAATCCAAGATTTCTACTTCTAGGACATTATCTTGAGGATATAATTAGACGAAGGCTTAAATGCATACTCAAAATGTTCATTTTGAGTATTTAAAGAACAAATAACTGGAATCAGTTAAAAACCTTAAAAAGGAATTGATTTAATAAATTATAATTCATGCCTACTCTAGAGTAGTATACGCCATCAAGAGGAATGAAATATGTCCCTTTCTATGTACATGGCAATGAGTTCATGATGTGTTATTACCTGAAACAAACAAGATTGTGTAGTACAATGTTCTATAAATTTAATGTATTGTTATTATAAACATACATATTATTTAAAGTTCTGGAAGGAAATATGCCAAAACATTCTTTTAGAATGTTAATAATGTTAATCTCTGTATGTGGAATTGCAAATAATTGTCTTTTAAATTTCTGTTTTTATTGATTGCAATTATTTTCAGTTAAATATTATTTTCAGTAAATTAAAATATTTTCTAATTTTGGACAAAATAATATTACATGGAAGCATTTTCAGAATAGATTTGTTCTATGAAGGTAACATGTTCAGCCAGAGAGGCCTAATTTGTATAGTGTAGAGGGCGGTCTTGAAAATGTTATTTAAACTCTATACTTGTCACATGGATTCAGGAAACAAGCATTAATTGAACATTTAACTCATTTATACATACAAATGATCATTACTATAATAGTGCCTGAAAAGCAAAGCATGAGATTTAGAATCAGACAGATTTGGGTTCGAATACTAGTTCTGCTTCTTAACAGCCAAGTGACTTTGGCAAAGAATTTAACTTCTCAATCCAATTTCCTAATATGTTTTCTCATTTATAAAATGTGTTTTATATACATACTTTTCAGGGTGATCAGAAAGCTTATAAATAATACACGTTTGATTCATGTTAGGTTTTCAATACAATTTCACTGTCATAAATATTATTGCTAATTTAGATACTATTTATGTTTATTGACTGTGGTACTTAAGTATTTAAAAATAATGCCAATGACCGTATTTACTTTTTTTGGCTGAAAATTAAAATTTACATAGTGGATATTTTTAAATGCTGTTTTCTTTATCTATGTAAACCCCACAAAATAATTTCTCTCTCTCATTTTAAAGATCAGTCCTTTCTGGCGTTCTTCACTGTTTCCTGTTTATCCTCAGTACCACCTAATGTCATTTCTTCTTAACCTGAAGAACCTCCTTTTTCATTGCTTGTAGGTCAGTCTGCTGAAGCAAATTCTCTCAGCTCTTGTAAAAATGTCTTTACTTTTGCAGGATATTTTTACCTGATAGAATTCTACATTGATTACTGTTACTTCTTTTAAGACTTAAAAGATTTTGTTTCATTGTCTTCTTGCCTTCATTGTTTCTGGTGAGATATCAGCCACCATTTATATAAATGTTTTCTTGTATACTATATATCGTTTGTTTGTTTTTGAGACAGAGTCTTGCTCTGTTAACCCAGGCTGGAGTGCAGTGGTGCAATCGTGGCTCACTGCAGCCTCCGCCTGCTGGGTTCAAGTGACTCTCATGCTTCAGCCTCCCGAGTAGCTGAGATTACAGGTGTTTGCCATCACATCCAGCTAATTTTTATATTTGTAGTAGAGACGATGTTTCACCATGTCGGCCAGTCTGGTCTCAAACTCCTGACCTCAGATGATCCACCCTCCATGGCCTCCCAAAGTGCTAGGATTACAAGTGTGAGCCACCATGCCTGGTCTATATATTGTTTTCCACTTGATGCTGTTAAGATTTTCTATTTATTTTTCATGTTACCAGTTTGACTATCATATACCTAGGCATGATATATTTGTCCTGCTTGGGGTTTGCTCGGATTCTTGAACCTATAAATTAGTGTTTTCATTACATTTAGAAGTTCTTGATAGTTATATCTTCAAAAGTTCCTTGCCCACCCCCACCCCAGCTGTTTTTGCTTCATTTACTTTCTTTTTTCTTCTATAATAAGACCCTAGTTAGATTTATGTTACAGCACTAGATAGTGTCCCATAGATGTTGGGTACACTTTTGTTCCTTTGTTTTCATTTTCTCCACTCTTTTTTGTATTTCAGTTTGGATTCTATTTGACCAGATTTCATTGATCATTTTCTCTTTTGTGTCTAGGCTACTGCTAAGCCCACCTAGGAAACTGCTGATTTCTACATTATACTTTTCATTTCCAGTATTTTCATTTGGTTATCTTTTGTAGACTTTGTCTCTTGGCTCTAATTCACCCATCTATACACATATATTATTCACTATCACCACTAGATCTTACAGCATTTATATTATAGGTATTTTCAAATCCCTATTTGATAATTCCAGCATCTGGGCCTGTCTGTATCTCCTTCTATTGACTCTTTCTTCTCTTTACAAAGGCCACATTGTATTGATTTTTCATGTGTCTTAAATGTTTTTATTGTATAATAAACACTTTGCATAAAAGAGAAAGATGGAAGTAAATTATATTTTTTGTGCTTTTCCCTTTACAAAGAGGAGCATTGCTGGATCTATCATTTGAATGGGGGTGGGCAGTAGGAAAGAAACTATATCGAACTGATTTGAAGTTGATATGTATGTGGTCTTCACTATAGTTTTAATATTATTTAGTTCACTATTGGTTTCAGATATCTGTGGGCAGAATTAAAAATAGTTACGGACATATGCGGGGTGGGGCCTCCATAGACTTCTAATCTGTCATTCTGGCCTCTGTATGGCTGCTTCCTTCTTAATCCTTCTATGCCTGATTCCTGTATTTCTCTCCTCTCAGCTAAGTATGGGAGCAGCCCTGGGTCTTATCCAATGAGTTAAATGTTCAATGAATGTTTGTGTTTCCTACAAAAGACTTACTAACTATCTGTAATTTAATTCGTTTAGTTTTTTGTGTGCCCTCTACATTTTGATGGGTTAAAAAATAATTCCTTTAGGGCTTATGTGGCTTGTTTCGGTTGTTAGATTGACAGCAAAGTGATGGTCCCTTGCAACTTTTTACATTTAAAGCAGAAGTCAAAGTTGAGCTATTATAACAACATCTAATTTATACCCCTTTTTTTCTTTGGCACAATTCTATCTATACTTCACTCTACACCCAACTATATTGTTTCAGCTATGGCTGGTCTCTGACTCTCTGAGCAAAAACAGGTACTTCATACTTGGCCCCAAAGATTATTCTGGTAGAAATAATTAAAGTGGGCATTGATGTTTTAATTACCTCCTCTAATTTTTCATTGAAATTTTCAGCTTTTGTGGGCCCTAATTTTATCTCCAACTTTTAACTTTTATATCTGTTTCTTCAGTTTGCCTGAAATCTGTTTGCTGCTAATATTTAAAGCTGAAACATGTTTTTTATTATAAATCTAGCAATTGGATCTTGTTTCACAAATGATCATGTGGCATCATTTAATCTCAATGCGTCAGGCAACTGCTTGTTCCCTTTGTATAGCACATGTGTTTCTTATGTTTCCTTTTCTGTCAGATATATAATCATATTTATCAGTGTATACCCTGAATCTATCAATTCCTCAACCTTCCTGGGATCTTCATATGATTTAACAACTTTCCACTGTCTCTCACTTTTTAATGTGATCTATTCCCTCCTTACTCAACTTAAGTTTCATGGTCCGTTATTATAACCACTTATTTTCATGGAACTAGACCTCCCTGCCTTTTTCTTCACTTCTAGTACCATCTTGGCAATACCACAGCATAGGTTAAATATACCCAAACAGGATGACTCTTCCCACCTTAAACTCGTGACCATGAACTTCCTATGGTCTTGATGCTGCCATGTAATCATTTCGTATTTCCCTCATTCACTTTTCCTGTCTCATGCCAACTGCTTATACATTTTCCATTTTCCTTATCCTGATTGTCAGTGATATTACCTTCAACTTTACTATAAAAATTACTGAAAAGAATAAAAGAGCTTCTATAGATTTCCACTGCTATATTTATCCACCACTGGCATACAACCTATTGATAGATCTGACCAAGGATATTCTTGTCATATTTCTCCCAATTTACTCCGGTATTGTAATATTTTCTTGTATTAATGGAACATTTTCAAGGGAATAAAGACATGTTATTTTTCAATTAAAAAAGTATTCTTGACACTCCTCCACTTCTTCCACTAGCCATTGTTTTATTTATTTGCTCCACCTTTTAGCAAAACTTCACCAAAGTATATTCAACCATAGGAGCCTTTAATTCCTCTTTTCAAATTCCACCATGTACATTCAGACTTTAGCTCACCACAGCACTTAAGCTACACCTGTCAAATCTCTACTGACCTTCATCTTATAAATCTAATAATTTCAAATCTTTATCTTTTTGACCTATCAACATCATTTAATGGAGTTGATCAGTCCTTCCTCCTTGGTATATGTTCTTCACTTGGCGTCTAACACTCCATCATCTTTCTGAGTTTCTAGTTGCTGCATCTCATTTCGATCTACGGGTTCCTCTTCATCTGACATCCCAGTGCTGGTACCCCAGGCCTTAAGACTTAGCTCTGCTCCCATGTCTATAGACACTTACTCCATTGAAGATCACCTCCAGTCTTACAGCTTTTAATGTCATCTAAGTGACTTGACCTCCAAATATAAATCTATCATGAGGACAGCACAAGGGGACAGCACTAAACCATTTTAATGTCAGGCCTCTTTCCTAAACTCCAGACTACTCCCGTTGCATGCATCAAACTACCCAAAGTCTCCATTTGAATGTTTAATTTACACTTCAAAGTGAAACCTACTTTTTTGAAGACGGAACTGATTTTCTTAAGACCTCTCATTTTGATCCATACATTCCTTCTTCCATGGTCTTCCTCATGTCAAGAGAAGGTAATTTCATCTTTTGACTAAGACAGAAAAATATTTGGAGTCATTGTGGTCAATTCTCTTTATCTCATATTCAACATTTTTTGTTTTGCAAAATCTTGTTTGTGTTACCATCAAAATATATCCAGATTTTGAATCCTTTTTAGCAGTTCCACTAGAATCATCCCAGTCCAAGTCACGGTTGCTGCTTTGCCAACATTACTGCCTTGTCCTTTAACTATTTCCATCCTGGTACTCTACTTAATTCTCAACACGGCAGAGTTGTTCTGTTAAATATCAGTCAAGCATCTTTACTTCTCTGCTCAAAATGCTCTATTGTGTCCCCATTTTACCAGAGTGAAAACCACCATTCTTACTATGACCTATAAGACCTAATTAAGCTGACTGCAGTTACTTCTCTGGCTTTATTTCTTATGTTTGTTTGTTTTGTTCTTTTTGTTTTACACAAATTGGCCTTCTTGCTGACTTTTGACTATGTGAGATGCGCTTTTGTCTTAGGGCCTTGATACCATTGGCTATTCTTTCAGCCTGGAACTTTTCACCTCCTGATATCCAGGAGGCTGACTCCCTTACCTGATGAGGTCTGCACAATACCACTTCCTTAAAGACACCTTCCTTATCACCATATTGACATCAGAAAACACCAGCTCCCCACTTCGGGTCTCATTATATTGCTCTATTCCTTTCCATAGGACTTATCATCTTTAATGTATTATAAGATTTGCTTATTTTTGTTGAATAAATCTGTTTTCCTCTCTAGAATATAAAAGAGCAAGATTTTTTTATTTGCGTTGCTCACTGATATGTCCTAGGAGCCAGAAGATTGTCTATCACGTGGTGGCTTCTCAATACAT
This sequence comes from Leontopithecus rosalia, assembly GCA_028533165.1. Taxonomy (NCBI): domain Eukaryota; kingdom Metazoa; phylum Chordata; class Mammalia; order Primates; family Cebidae; genus Leontopithecus; species Leontopithecus rosalia. The sequence goes on from CM052666.1 coordinate 7,041,699, forward strand.
ATTTATCAAGTAAATGAATGGATGGGCAGCTTCCATGCAGTATTAAGCCTGTGGGTGTGCAGAATGCAAGAGTTGAAGCTTGGGAGCCTCTGCCTAGATTTCAGAGGATGTACAGAAATGCCTGGGTGTCCAGACAGTAGCCTGCTGCAGGGGCGGAGCTCTCATGGTCCTAGAATCTCTATTAGGGCAGTGCCAAGGGGAAATGTGGTGGAGTCCCCACAGAGTTCCCTCTGGGGATTGCCTTGTAGAATTGTGTGAAAAGGGCCACCATACTCCAGAACCCAGGATGATAGAGCCATTGTCAGCTTTTACCCTCAGCAAGGAAAAACTGCAGGCACTCAGTGCCAGCCTGTAAGAGCAGCCTCTGGAGTTGAGCCCTGCAAAGCCAGCCATAGGGGCAGAGCTGCCAAAGGCCTTGGGAGTTTGCTCCTCCCACCAATGTGCACTGGATGTGAGACATGAAGTCAAAGGAAATTATTTTGGAGTCATTAAAATTTGATGACTGCCCCTTTGGATTTCAGACTCTCATGAGGTCTGTAGCCTCTTTCTTTTGGCTGATTTATCCTGTTTGGAATGGAAGTATTTACCCAATGCTTGTACTTGAATTACACTTTGGAAGTAAATAACTTGGTTTTCATTTTACAGGCTCAAAGGTAGAAGGGAATTGCCTTATCTCAGATGAGACGTTGGACTTTTGACATAATGCTGGAGTGATTGAACACTTTGGGATACTGTTAGGAAGTGAATTGTATTTTACAACATGAAAAGGACATGAGATTTGGAAGGGGTCAGAGGCAGAATGAGATGGTTTGGATCTGTGTCCCCATGCATGTTCGACTGTAATCCCCAGTGGTGGAGGTGGTGCCTGGTGGGAGATGATTGGATCCTGGAGGTGGATTTCTCATGAATGGTTTAGTGCTGTCCCCTTGTGCTGTCCTCATGATAGTGAATGAGTTCTCACAATAACTTGTTATTTAAAAGTGTGTGGCACCTCTTCCCACATTGCTGCTTCTTTCCACATTTCACGTACGTGCTTCTCCTTCATCTATGCCATAATTGTGAGCTTGCTGAGGCATCTCCAGAAGCTAAGCAGATGTTGGCACCATCCTTCCTATAAAACCTGCAGAACCATGAGTCAACTAAACCTCTTTTCTTTGTAAATTACTCAGTCTCAGGTATTTCTTTATAGCAATGTGAGAATAAACTAATACATTATCCTTTGCTACTGATGTCGAAAAATCTTTTTTAAAAAATAAAAACAAGTTTATTAAGATAGTAAAGAATAAAGAATGGCTACTTCATAGGCAGAGCAGTCCTGAGGGCTGCTGGTTGACCATTTTTATGGTTGTTTCCTTGATTATATGCTAAACAAGGGGTGGATTATTTATGAGTTTTCCCCAACAGGGATGAGTAATTCCCAGAATTGAGAATTCACCCCCTTTTAGACCATATGAGGTAACTTCCTGATGTTGGCATGGAATTTATGAACTGTCATGGTACTGATAGGAGTATAGCAGTGAGGACAACCAGAGGTCACTCTTATTGCCATTTTGGTTTTGGTGGATTTTAGCTGGCTTCTTTACTGCAATCTGTTTTATCAGCAGGTCTTTATGACCTGTGTCTTGTGCTAACCTCCTATCTAATCCTGCAAATTAGAATGCCTTAACCTTCTGAGAATGCAGCCCAGTAGGCCTCAGCCTTTTTTTTTTTTTTTTTTTTTTTTGCCAAACCCCTATTCAAGATGGAGTTGCTCTTGTTCAAAAACCTTTGACATTTCCCCCTGCCTTTTACAAGAAAGCTCTTAATCTTAAGGGTTGTAGAGGGATAAAGATCCATCTTCTCCAACTTCTTCAAGTTAAATAGGGGTAATGATATTTCTGCTTAACAATTAGGGTCTCTTGTCTTTGGGGTAGAGAGAAACTCAACCAGAAAGCATTGGTATGTCAGAGTCCATTTGGAACACATGAGTTCTGACAAAAAATAGCATCTGGAAGATTAATAAGTATTTAAGAAAGCATTTAGTAAGCCTGTCCTACACAAAGAGTACAACAGCAATACATTCCACAACAGTAAAGCGAAATAAGTAAAATTATCACAAAAAAACTAAAGGTTCCATGAACTGGGCATATGTTGAAACCAAGCCGATATGGGGTTCCTAGTCTATTCAATACAGATTTTTACATTACCCATTCATTTTGTTTCTTTTGAATAGTAGTCAGAGATCACTGGTTGGTTGACAGAAATAAGCAGAATCTGTCTAAACTGTAGAAAAAAATTTAAAACAACTAATGAGACTAGAATCTGATAACAAATGTACCATAGTTTTTGAAACATTTTTTTCTCTTTCCAGTCTCCCATTTTTACTAGAGACAAATTATATTAGAACTGATTTGCGTGCAAAAATGAGCTTTAATCTTACACTTTGCCTGGTTATTGTATAAAATGCAGCAAGAATAATTATTTTTCACATAGGATTTTAAAATTGGCTTTGTTGGAACTTTGCTCCATAAAAAGGAATCTCAAGACCTTTTTAAAGCTTAGCCCAGGTATGGGTTTTTACCATCAAATACCCATGAGTTGGGCAAATTCCTTTATTCTTGAGGTTCAAAGATAATTTGGAGCTCCTAGGTCTGTCAGAAAGTGACATTCTTTACTTATCATAGGTCAGGAACCCTGTGCAGGGTGGTTTAGACAGAATGACAAAAACCACAAGGGGTTTTTATTGGCTTTATAAGTCAAGTTTGATTCCTTAAAGGAAAACTCACCATTCCAGTCAAAGTCTTGGCAAAATAACCAGTTTTTCCAATTGTGTCCCATTATAAAATAAAACTGATTCTTACTGCACTTATGCAAATATTTATTGCCATAAGTTAAGAATATTCACAAATAGTTTCCAAATTCTGAAGAAATAAGGAAGAGACAAACAAATAAGCTCCAAATTTTTTTCATAGGAGTATACTTTAATCAATTCTTAAAAGCTGTAAATAGCTTAAAAGAAAAATTTCCTTGGCTCTGATAGCAAAACAAAGGATTAGCAATATTTTAAGCAAAAAGTTAAAAAAGATTACTTCAGCTATCTGTTATTCAGGCCATGCAGTTAACTCCTGTTCTGCTTGATATTCATGAACATTTCAGCTCTCTATCAGTATTGAAAGTTTTATCCTCTATTCTAATGTCACAATCTCCAAAGTTATTAGACACCTTCATTCAAGAGCACCTGTTGAAATCCTATAGTGGACTATAAACTTGCTTTTTAAAGAGCATTGAAACAGGACAATAATTTTCTATGGATGATGAAAAGTCCTAGAAGAGCAATTCTTCAAGCCACAGTTGATAAATTTTGTTTAGTTCTGTGGCATATGATGATTTTACTGACAATTATAACTATTACTAATAATTTAAACTAAGTTATATCAGAATTACAGGACTTTCCCATAATTTTTGGAATACAAACCAATAACATATTTATACAAATAAAGTTTGAAGAAGGCAAAGACTATTTCATATTTTACAATGCTTCCTGTATGATTTTTATACCAAATAAGGTGAATGTGTCATTTTAAACTTTAGGCAACCTAATATCTAAAAAATTAATTAGGGCAGAAGAAAGATACACTTTATTCTTTTATTTTAGAAAGCTTGTCAAATATTAAAGGTTTAATACACTGGATATCACAAAATATAATTCCAGGTCACCATATGTCATTCATGTAGCCAAAATAATAACTTGAAAATTTAAAAAATTTTGACTCATTAATAGAGGGGGAGAGTTAGCTTTTCAAATCAGCTGTATTTTCTCTTTCCTTTCTGACATAAAATATCTTTTTTAAAAACAAACTCTTTGCATAGCTAGGGGACATGGCTAATAGCACATGTCCCCATGGCCTTATCTAGAATGTAATGTCTTCAAAGTAGGTAAATCAAATGATTTTCAAAAGTCAAAGAAGTAGTTTATGACCTTAAAGCATTTAGTAAACTTAGTATATGACCTGCCTAATTTAGACCAAAGGTCTTTTACCAAATATTTTTAAAGCTGTTTTTATTTTCTAAAGATTACTAATGTTGCATGAACTAAAAGGGATTACCCTTTTGACTTTTCTGACAAAATATTTGAATTAAGTGCTTATTATTTTTGAAGCAATTAATCAAAGCTCTTCTATATCACATATGCAATACATATAAATACACAGACAGAAGAGCCAGTCTGATTTTTCAACTTGTCAGTTTCTTAACTGGATTACTGGCTTCAGGGTGGAGCCCTTAGAGGAATTGAGCCAGGAAAGCATGCTGTTTCTACAGCCTAATAAGCAGGCACAGCTGGAAGGCAAACTAGATCTCCAGAAATTAAGGGTTCCATTTTAAAACCAGATTCTGGATCCCAAAAAGAGGGAATAAGCCTATCTCCCATGGAAGTCTTACCCCTCAGTGGGGTGGGGGAACATTTCCATAACTTCTAAGTGACCAAGAGCATGCTTCTCTGATCAAAACATGCAAAGAGCCGAGTATTCCATAACTACCATTAGTCATCCCTCAAGGTATATTTCCTACCTAGTTATTACACACCAACGTTCTTTCATCATATGAAGCAATTTCTGACACCTCCAAAAGTAAAAATCATCAGATAATGCAATGCAAAACTGAACATAGCCTTATATTTTGAGAGGGATCTAACATTTATAATTCCTGGGGTTTCATGAGGAAAACAGATGTTTTTCTCAAAATGGGGTCTGTGATGCTCCTGTTTTTCCCGAGGAGTCCCAGGCTGTTAGAACTTAAATATCTGCTTTTAGTTAAGCTGAGTTTTAACCATGCTGCTCTTTAAAAAAAAAAAGAAAAAAAAAGTCCTTTTAAATTTCTCATTACTTGACTTTAGCCAGGCCAAACTGTCCAAAGGTATACTTCCAGGTGTTCAGAGAAAGGAAAATTCAAGACAGTCCTTTGAGGGAGAGAGAATCAACAAGTGTTCATGCAGATGTCAAACCAGAAAGGACTCATTCCCTAAGCTGGGGACTGAACCCTGAACCTGGGTCACCACTGTGTAAAGAAAGCCTTAGCTACTGAGCTACACACTGAGCAGTTTCCATTGCTCTTCTCAGAAGAAGTCTAGAGCAGCTGATTTTTAACTTGCAAAGGTTTTAACTGCTCAAGATAATTGTGCAGAGCTAACAATGACATGAACCCCCAATTCCTGTTTCCTGGATTGTAGAGACCTAGAGAAAGTACCACCGTGTGGTCACAAGGTCAATCTCCCCAGGACACAACTGACCAGTTTGCTGGATGGTTTTGAACAATGGGCTTATGGTGTCCTAAGCTTGTGTTCTATTCTAAGCTTGTGTTCTATTCTATTCTGTTTTCTAACAGAAAGATACAGAAAGACAAATTCCTAGTGAAAAGTACAACAGATTCACTACAGCTTAAGACTAGCCTCACAAATCCTTTTTTTCCCTTAATCAGAACTTTACAGAGGATATAAACCGTGATTTTTACCATTTCTTTAGTTTGCACAGAGAGAGAGAGAGGACAGAAGTCTGGTAAGAAATTTTTACCCTTTGACAGCATGCCAGGTTCTGGGTTCCTTTTCCCTGGGCAGCCCTAGTGACCCATCTCTGTTAGGAGCTAGCCCAACCCTGTACCTGGCATGACAAGGGAGTGAGAAAAGAAAGACCAAGACACAAGATAGAATTTTACAGCATGCGTCCACGGGTCCAACACATTCTCGCAGGGTGATCTGTTTTGGCGTTGAGCTCTGGGCTTCATGTGCTTTTATTGGGTGTGTTATCTTATTAATCCTGCAGGATGTGGGGAGAGAAGTTAAGGAGGGAGATAGCCAGAGGAAGAGCATTCAATAGCAAATGTGGTTCTCCTAAGAAATACTAACTAAGGGTACTGAGATTTTATGTCTATGCAGGTGTTTTGGCAAGAGAGGTGCAGCGGATAAGCCTCCATGAGGTTTGACCATACACAATGCATTAAGGGCCTTTTATCTCCCCAGCATTGTGGACACACACCAATTGGAATTGCTCCATATTCTGAGAACATAGGCGGAGCCTGTGGCATTCTGGTGATCTCTGCCCTTTAAGGCCTTCTGGCCTTACCAGCTCCCATGTGCAAAGACCCTCCCAGAGTCTTGTGAGCAGAGGTTGCATAACTTCCCATAGTCTTTTGCATAAGCTCCCTTTACTAGATCCTCACGCAGACTGTGTCGGGAAGTTGTGGGACCAAAGCAGTTTTTTCTGCTCTGCAACCACACCGCAGTGTTCCGCGGTTAGAGGGCACTCTTAGATGGTCTTTACCATAGTCCTCCTGTTACCTCTTGATCTCTGCTTTTATTTTACTGCACCATAGTTTGGATATGATCCGTGGCACAAATCTCAATGTGTAAAAAGCAGAGCAAGCTTGTAATCGTTTAAGTAACACAGGTTTGCCCCTGGCCATCTCTTCCCACACAGCTCACTGCCAAGTAGCACTGGGGCCAACCTGCAACCCACAGGAATATTGTCTCTTTTCTGTCCTGGCCAGAGAAAAATATGTGTGACAAAACATAGACATTAGCCACTCTGCCTAGCACGCAATATTAAACTGGCAAGGCTCTAATTTGTCACTGGTTGGGTCGTGTGGGCCCTGTCATCATTAATCGAACCTCCGACCAGGAGTTTAAACATGTGGTCTCTGGGCAAGATGGTCACCCTGGGTAATAGGAAAGGAAAAAGAGAGAAAGGGAGAAAAGCATTGGCTGCATACAGCAGGGTGGGGAAGGCAAAATAGGAAGGCCACCTGAACTTTGCACAAAAGTTCAGGCTGCTGTTTGTCAGTCATGAAGGGATCTTTTCTAGTATTCTCATTGGCTCTCAAGCATCCCATCCCCCTTTTGAAAGGAGAAAGCTCCCCATGTTCCACAGATCATGTACATGACTGATTCTGTCACCCACAGCCACCAGCAAAGGGCACAAGGCAGATTATGCCAAAGAGAATAGCAGTTAACATCTTATAGTGCCAAACCCATTTTTAGCTGAGAGGGACTTTACTGAGAGGAGCCTGAAACCCCCTAATCCTTAGGAAGGACTCTAACCCTCCTAAGTTGAATGTCAAGTGTCCTTGCCTTTTATTAAGAGGGTTCTTTAACCCCTCTGTCTTAGGAAAGACTCTATCTCCCCTAAATTAGGCCTCTAACCCATTCCCATCCTCTACCAAGGCAAATGCACCCCACTTACCCAAAGTCAGCCAATCAGTGCTGAAGTCAATTTCCTTTGGGTCAGAGGAGTCTCCTCAGTGTTGTGCCTTCCATGGTTCACCAGAAAGATGTTACTAGAAAGAGGTCCAGATCCAGACCCCAAGAGATGCATAAACAAAACAAGTTTTCCTTTTGAACTTGTCGTGAATTCCATCTTGTAAAGGGTATTAAATGTTGCTTTAAGCTGAACCTTGAGCAAATTAGGTGGTTTGTGTGATCACACATCTATGTGGGTGGCTTCTAGTTTGCCACTTCAAGGGACAAGAATTAATAGTTGAGTGCATGATGTTGATTTGATTTGAGCACATGCACAGTGTGGATGATCTTAAGTTTTGACAGACACTGGCTGTGGAGACTTTTACTGAATCCTTTTGTTTTGAAGCTGTTGCCATTTGTATTTCTCTTGTCCTTTATATATTTTTTGTCTGTTCCTTTAAGCTTTTATTGGAAATGTGAATAAGTAAAGAATTACTTGTGTTACTTGCCAAGCAATGCATATTTCATAGTTTTAAATCTGTAATCAGCAATAAAAATCCTAAAATATGTATTTAAGAACATCTTTAAAAAATTCTTTCTCATTCAAGAATGAATTCAAGGTGAATCCATAAAGTGAAAGTAAGTTTATTAAGAAAGTAAAAGGGTAAAGAATGGTTCCTCCAAAGGCAGAGCAGCCCCCAAGATGTCTAAAAATCTTAACAACAACAAAAAAAATAAAAGCAGAGAAAATATATGTTTTTTCTAGCATAAACCCTTTACTATAATGAGCTTTAAAAAAATAAATAGAGAGAGGAGATCCAAGATGGCTGAATAGGAACAGCTCTGGAGTGCAGTTCCCAGAGAGAACACAGAGGGTGAGTGATCACCACATTTTTAAACAAATTTTCACTGCCCACAGACCAGGAGATTCCCAGGCCAAAAAGCACCACGAGTCTCCAGCATGGCTGTTTCAGCCAGCCCAGCGGGCCTCCCCACAGAAACTCACACAAATCTGGGCACCGTTTCAACTGGCACCTGGAAGGCCTGGGAGGTTCATCAGGGATATTGGCCTGAAATTTTCTTTTCTGTCATGTCTCTGACAGGGTTTGGTATCGGAATGATGCTGGTCTCATCAAATTAGGTAAAGAGCAGTTCTTCCTTTTCAATTGTTTGGAATAGTTTCAGAAGGAAAGGTACCAGCTACTCCTTGTACCTTGGGTAGAATTCAGCTGTGAATCTGTCTAGTCCTGTGCTGCTTTTTGTTTTGTTTTGTTTTGTCTTTTTTTTTTTTTTTTTTCGGTTGGTAGGCTATTAATTACTGCCTCAATTTCAGAATTTGTTATTGGTCTATTCAGGAATTTGACCTCTTCCTGGTTTTGTGTTGGAAGTGTTTATGTGTCCAGTAATTTATCCATTTCTTCTATATTTTCTAGTTTATTTACATAGAGGTATTTATACTAGTCTCTGATGGTAGTTAGTATTTCTGTGAGGTCAGTGACATTATCTCCTTTATCATTTTTTATTGCGTCTATATAATTCTTTTCTTCTTTATTAGTGTAGCAGTCTATTAATTTTTTCAAAAAATCATCTTGATTCATTGATTTTTTTTGAAGGGTTTTTCATGTCTCTCCTTCAGTTCTGCTCTGATCTTAGTTATTTCTTGTCTTTTGCTAGATTTTTTAATTTGTTTGCTCTTGCTTCTCTAGTTCTTTTAATTGTGATGTTAGGGTATAAATCTGAAATTTTTCTAGCTTTCTTATGTGGGCATTTAGTGCTATAAGTATCCCTCTTAACACTGCTTTACCTGTGTCCCAGAGATTTTAGTATGTTGTCTCTTTGTTCTCATTAGTTTCAACGGACTTCTTGATTTCTGCCTGAATTTCATTATTTACCCAGGAGTTGTTCAGAAGCAGATTGTTCAATTTTCTTGTAGTTGTGTGGTTTTGAGCAAGTTTTTAAATCCTGAATTCTAATTTGATTGCCCTGTGGTCTGAGAGGCAGTTATGATTTCAGTTCTTTTGCATTTGCTGAGGAGTGTTGTAATAATAACTTTTTAAAATATCATTATTTTCCCAAGTAATAGACATCTATAGCTTTCAAATTTTAAAATGTTTAAACAATTTTTAAAAAATTATCAATAGCCTCCTTCCATATTCAGCATTTATATTTATCATTGTCCCGTGTGTTTTTATACTTTTACTGTGAGATAGAAACATATGCAATTGAAAATCTTACAGATTAAAAATGGCCAAACATTAGCTATTTCAAATAGTTTAATTCAGTATGTAAGTATCCCAAAATAATATGATACATGCTATTATTTTTATGTTGTTAATATTTCTGCAAATGCTCATATACATATATAATATAGTGTATCTTCAAGTTGCCTTTTTCATAAATGTTTTTGAGAATTACCCATTTTGACATTTTGTTCATTTTAGCTTCTTTTTAGTATTCTACTTTATAAAAAAGTGTGGCTTATGTATTTGTTTCCATGTGGAGAGTTAGCTTTTCTTTTTATATAATTTAGAGAAGATCACAATTAACATTTTGTTTGTCTTCTTGTATGCATCTGTGAGAATTTTCATAGAAAAAGCACTATGAAAGGTATCACAGGCTTCCTAAGTATTCTTATCTTCCACTTGGATATATTGCCAAACTGTTATCTAAAGTGGTTGAACCAATTTGCATTCCTACAGCAACAGGTAAAAGACCCATTTGCTTGTGTTATCAACATGTTTTGTTTTCCAACATTTTTGCCTAAATCATGAGTATAGAATATTCTCTTATTTAATTTTAATTTCTTTAATAACTATTAAAATATTAAAACATGTTTATTTGACATTTGAGTTTTCTCCTCTGTGAACTGTGTGTTCTGGTATATCTTTTGTTAAATTTTCCATTGCATTATCTTTTCTTATCAGTAGAAGTTATAATCTGCATTTTAAATGTTTTAATTATATTGATCACAAAAATATTTCCTTAGTGATTTGACTTTTTAAATTTTCTATATTTTTGGTCTGCCACACAGGAGTTTTAAATTTTAATATTGGCAAATGTATAAGTTACTTTTTTATGGTTCAGATAGTTTTATACCTTAAGAAATCCTTTTTTATCCTGATATATATAGCCTACTATTTTTCCTGAAATTAATTTTTGTGTAATGTATGAGGTAGAGATTTAATTTTAACGTTATTGGCACATTCTTGTCCCACTGATTTTTTATTGAACAGACATTATTTCCTCACTGATTTTTAAAGCCACCTCTATCGTATCTCAAGCTCTAATTTGATGATAGTGTGTTTAACATCTTGTTTCAGAGGTCAATTTGATTAACTTCTTGCCAAAAGCTATAGCATTTGATTAACTTTTGATATCTTGCAGCGGATTCCTTCTTACTAGCCTTCTTCAGCTGTTCTTAGGTCTTACTCCTGCAAATGAAATTTAGGATTAGTTTATATACAAATATTTATTGGATTTTTAATTGGAATTGAATTAAATTTATACAACAGCTTAGGGAGAATTTATATTGTTATGCTGATTTTTTTTATCCATGATCATAGTATATAATTTTATTTATTTATTTTATACAATTTATGTCTTTTATTACATTTTGGCAAACAAAATATTCATACCTTATAATAAAAGGGATAAATACAAAATGTATTCCTAGGTATCTAAAGGTTTTGTTGCCATTGTAAATAGTATCTTTTATTAAATTGCATTTTATATTTATTACTGATATAAAGAAATATTATAAATATTTATATATCATTCTTATTTTCAACAGCACTTTGGAACATGTTATTCTAATATTTTATTGTAGACTTATTTGAATTTTCAAGGTAGAAAACCTTGTAATTTGAAAATAATATATTTATGTCATTCTAATTCTTATACTTTTACTTCATTTCTTTGCCTGTGGGGTCTAGACATTCCTTTCACAATGTTGGAAAAAAGCAGTGAGAGCAAGCATCTTCAACTTGTCATTTCAATAGAAATGGCTTTACATATTTTCCTTTAAATAAGATGTTTGCCATATCACTTTAAAAAGTTTCCACCTATTCCTAGTTGTTTAGGATTTTCTATTTGTATATAATGGATTTTTCAAAAAGTGGCAGGTTTAATTTGTTAAAATACAATTTTCATGCCTATGGTATCAAGTGAGATTGGTCCTGTGGTGTTCCTTGCTCCTGCTATCCTTGAGAACATGTTTCGGCTCTCCCATTTATGACCTGTTTTACCGTGGGCAAACTTCTTGATATCTATATGCTTTGATTTCCTCGTCTTTAAAACTAGGATCAAAAGAATATCTTGCCATAGTGTTTTCAGGAGGATTAAATAAAATAATATATATAAAGCTCTTGGAACAGGGCCTGCTACTCAGTATGCAATAGTTATTAGCTGTTGTCATCATTATTAAGACATTCTAAAACACTTTTCCCCTAAAATACATAAGGGTGAAGAGTACTTTGATGTATGTCCTAAGATCTTTCTCTGGTTGCTATTTCTGGGCATTTCTTTGTTCTAATATTTCTGGTAGCTCTTATTGTGACCACGAATTGTAGACATTTGATGCCCACAGACTGTTCAGCTCTTTCAACATCTTCCTTGTTCCTAAGGAATTCTGAATCAATTCATCAGGGTCTTTCCTAAAGAAATTTGTCAAGGTTATCCAATCCAATGCCACAGTCATATTTCTTCTTGTGTGATTGTGGTTTTGTTGCTGTGTCAATGAAATGTTTGCTCAAGTGAAGGTTACAAAAATTTTTCTGTAATTTGTTCTAGATACATTATAGTTTCAGGTTAGTTCTATCATCCTTATTGAGTTAAACTTTTTCATAAGATGCATGATATAGGTTAAGGTAGTTAAAAAAAATAAGATATCTAATAGTCCAGGATCATTCTTGGAAAGAACAGTATTCTTCTTCCATTTAATTTTCTTTGCTACTTTGTTAAAATACAATGGACCGTATATGATTTTATTATCAAATTTTTCATTGCCACTGTGATAGATATGCAACTGATTTTCATATATTGATATTGCACCTTGCAACTTTGTTGAACTCATTTGTAATTCCTATAGATGTCCTTGATGGTTGTGGTATTAGGATAATACTGGTTTCATAGAATAATTTGGAGAGTGTTTATTCCTGTTTTGTTTTTTGAAGGGCTTATGAAGTAATGGTGCTATTTCTTCTTTAAATGGTTTGTACAATTTGCCAATGAAGGCATTCGGCCCTAGGCTTTTCTTAGTGGAAATTAAAAAAAAAATTACTAATATGGTCTCTGTACTTGGTATAGATCTATTCAGATTGCTAATATCTTCTTGAGTCAATTTCTGTAGTTTGTGTGTTTCTTGGAATTTATCTGTTTTTTTTAGATTGTCTAATTTTTAACATGCAGTTTGTCATAGGATTCCTTATAATCCTTTTTGTGTCTGTAAATTCAGTTTTAATTTCCCTTGTTTTATTCCTTATTTTAATAATTTGAGTCTTCTCTCTTCTTGGCTAGTCTAGCTGAATGTTAAATTTGTTCATAATTTCAAAGAACCAACTTTTATTGGTTTTCTTGTTGTTTTTCTATTCTCTATTTTATTTTTCTACACCAATTTTATTTCTTCTGTTAGCTTTGAGTTTGTGTTTCTTTTTCTGGTTTCTTAAGGTAGAAGGTTAGGTTATTGATTTAATAAATTTATTTTAAAATATAAGTGTTTACAACTCTAAATATTTCTTTAAACACTACTTAAATCACATAAAATGTGATATATTAAATGTTCACTTCCATTAATTTCAAAGGATTTTGAAATCTTTTTGTGATTTCTTTTTTGATCAATAGTTATTAGGAATGGATTAATTTTCACACACTTCTTAATTTTACAGATTTCCTTCTGTTATTCATTTCTAATTTATTCTACTGTGATCTAAAAACAAACTTTGCATGATCTCATTTATTTTTAATTTATTGAGGCTCGTTTTATGGCCTAACATTTAATCTACCCTGGAGAGTGTACCATATGCACTTGAGAAGAGTTTGTATTCTGTTATGGTTGGGTAGAATGTTCTGTGGATGTCTGTTAAGTCCAGTTGGTTTGTAATGTTGTTCAGGTCTTCCACTTCTGTTTATCTTCTGCCTGGTTGCTCTCTCTGCGATTGAAAGTAGGATACTGAAGTCTCCACTGTTGTCAAATTGTCAATATTTCTCTTAAAATTTGCCATTTTTACTGTTGTTAGACACATATATGATTATAATTCGTTTATCTTCCTGATGGATTGATATCTTAAAATATCCTTGTCTCTACTAACAATTTTGTCTAAAGTCTATTTTGTCTGATGTTAGCATAGGTGCTCAAGTTCTTTTTTGGTTATTGTTGGTGTGGTGTATTTCTTTTCATTCTTTAACATTCAGTCTATTTGTTTCCTTGAATGTAGAGTTTGTCTCTTGCAGAATAGCTGTTAGGGGGTCATGTTTGTTTGTTTTTCCATTCTGTAAATATCTACTTTTTGACTGAAGTGCTTAAGCCACTTACATTTAGCATAGTGACTGATAAAGTAGTTACAGTGTCACATTGCTTTTTTAAAAAATATGATTTATGTTTTCTAGGGTTCTCTTTTCTTCTGTGACTGTGTTCTTTTGTGTTAAAAAATTATTTTCTAATGTATAATTTTAATATTGTTTTCATTTATTCTATGTTTATTGCCCAGGATGTTATGATTAACATCTTAATTTATAAAAATCTAATTCAAATTAATACCAACTTAATTTTAAGAGTACACAAAACTTTGCACATGTGTAATTTATGTTCCATCTGCTTTCTTTTGTGCTGTTGCTGTGCATAAATAGAGATTTTTACATTGGATGTCCATCAACACAGATATATAATGATTGCTTTATAAAGTTATTTTTTAAAAACAGATATGAGAGAGAAAAAGAACTGCAAGTAAAAATACATTTACACTCTTTTCTTATATTTACCTATTTAATTACCTCTACAGATACCTTTATTTCGTCATGCAGATTAGATTACTTTCTAATATCCTATCATATCAGCCAGAAGAACTTCTTTTCATATTTCTTGTTGAACAAGTCTGATAGTGAATATTTCCTTATCTGGGAATACCAGTTTATCCTGCATTTTTGAAGGACAGTTTTGTCAGAAAAAATAGTTTTTGGTGTACAGTTGTGGTTTTTTTTTGTTTTTTTTTTTTTTTAGCACTTTAAATATGTCATTCCACTGCCTTCTGGACTCCATGGTTTTTTCACAAGAAATCTGTTGTTAATCTTATTGAAGATCCCATGTAGGAGATGGTCTTTTCTCCCTTCCTGCTTTCAAGATGTTGTTTTGTCCTTGTCTTTCAACAGTTTGGTTTGAAACTAGGGTGTGGATCTCTTTGAATGTATCCCACATGCAGTTCATTGAGCTTCTTGGATATGTAGATGAATGGTTTTCAACAAATTTGGGAAGTTTTTAGTAATTATTTCTCTAAATATTATTTCTGTCCTTTTACCTCTTCTCTGAAACTCCCATTATGCATATGTTGATACTCTTGATGGTGTCTCCCAGTTCCCCGGGGCTCTGTTAATTTCTCAAGATGCTTTCTCTTTCTGTTCCTCACACTGAGTAATCTCAGTTGACCTGTATTCAAGTTCACTAATTCTTTCTTCTGACCATTTAGATCTGCTAGTGACTGAGGTCTTCTAGTGAATGTTTTATTTAAAAGCCTTCAATATTTTTTTCTTTTTCTTTTCTTTTTCTTTTTTGTAGGAAATGAGGTCTCACTGTTTCTCGAGCTGATCTCAAACTGCTGTGCTCAAGTGATCTCACGTCAGCCTTCCCAAGTGCTGGGATTACAGGCATGAGGACCATGCCTGGCTAAAAGTTTTATATTTCTTTTCTCATATTCTCTATTTACTGGGGCATCATTGTCATACTTTCCTTTAGTTCTTTAGGTACTTTTTTTCTTTTAGTTCTTTGAACATATTTGAAATAGTTGATTCAAAGTATTTGTCTAGTAAGTTTAATGTATGTGACCCATTTCTCTTGACCATTTTTTCTCCCCTGTATGTTGTTTGTTTGTAGAAGCTTCTTGCATATGTCATATTCTTTGTTAAAAACAAGGTATTTTAAAAACAATGTTGCAAATCTGGAAATCAGATTCTTTCCCTTTCTGCAGTTGTTTCATTTCTGCTGCTTGTCACTGTTGCTACTGTTTGCTTGTTCAGAGGCTGTCCTGAATGAACTCTGTGAAGTTTGTTTCTTTTTCATATGTGATAAATGAAGTCATTGTTCGCTTAGCTTAGTAGTCAGCCAATAATTGAACAGAGAATTTCTTAAATGCCTAGAAGCAATACGTCTTCCAGTCTCTGGTGAGGGATCCCTGTCCATGTTGCAGAATGCTGTCAACACTGAGGCAGCTTAGCACTCTCCTTTAGTTACTACTTTATGCTTATGGCTTGTGCAGAGCCTCAAGGTCACTCAGAGGTAAGAACTTAGCTATTTCTCAGGTCTTTCTCTTTAGCATGCACATATTCCTGAGCATTTTACTTAGCCCTTTGCATGTTCATAATCTTGTAGATTATTAGGTGTGTTTTAAAGATTTGCAAAGCCTGTATGGACATGGTGTTCCCTTTTAAGTGGACATCTTCTCCTTTTAAGTGTTTTGGTTTGTTTGTTGATTCTTCCAACTGTTGTTGCTGCCTGGGTCAACTGCAATGTTAAGCAGTTGCCACTAAATTTTTTTTTAACAAATAATTGTTTTAAACAAGCAGAGTAAATGCTGTTTCCGTGGATGAACTCTAAGTCAATTCAAGTCTTACTATTGGGGCTTTCCATGGTACTTTCAGGGAGATCAAATAATAACAGTCATCTGAGGACAGAGTGTTGAAAGAGCTCCATTCCCATTCTGATCCTTTTAGTGCCTACTAGGCTGCTGGTTTTCATACTGATTGCAAACTGCTCATTTTCAAAGCTCCCAGTGAGTGGCAGAAAGGAGGATGGAAATAGGAAAGCTAAGATGCCATAGAATATGTTGTTCTTACCAATATTCAGCCATTTAAACAATAAATCCATCACATAAACAAAACCAATAACAAAACCAAATGATTATCTCAATAGATGCAGAAAAGGCCTTTGACAAAATTCAACATTCCTTCTTGTTAAAAACTCTCAATAAACTAGGTATTGATGAAATGTATCTCAAAATAATAAGAGCTATTTATGACAAACCCACAGCCAATATCATACTGAATGGGCAAAAGCCAAAAGCATTCCCTTTGAAAACTAGCACAAGACAAGGATCCCCTTCCACCACTCCTGTTCAACATAGTATTGGAAGTTCTGGCCAAGGCAATCAGGCAAATGAAAGAAATAAAGGGTATTGAAATAGGTAAAAAGTGAGTCAAATTGTCTGTTTGCAGATGACATGATTGTATATTTAGAAAATCCCATTGTCTAAGCCCAAAATCTAATTATGCTGATAAGCAACTTCATCAAAGACTTAGGATACAAAATCAATATGCAAAAATCACAAGCGTTCATATACTCCAATAATAGATAAACAGAGAGCCAAATCATGAGTGAACTCACATTCACAATTGCTACAAAGGGAACAAAATACCTAGGAATACAACTTATAAGGGATGTGAAGGACATCTTCAAGGAGAACTACAAACCACTGCTCAAGGACATAAGAGAGGATACAAACAAATGGAAAACATTCCATGCTCATGGATAGGAAGAATCAATATCATGAAAATGGCAACACTGCCCAAAGTAATTTATAGATTCAATGCTATACCCATCAAGCTACCATTGACTTTCTTTACAAAATTAGAAAAAAGAAAACCTACTTTACAATTCATATAGAACCAAAAAAAGCCCATATAGCCAAGACAATCCTAAGCAAAAGAATATACCTGGAGCTATCACACTACCTGTTAAACTATACTACAAGGCTACAGTAACCAAAGCAGCATGGAACTGGTACCAAAACAGAGAGACCGATGGAACCGAACAGAGGCCTCAGAAATAATGCCATGCATCTACAACTGTCTGATCTTTGACAAACCTGACAAAAACAACCAATGGGGAAAGGATTTCCTATTTAATAAATTGTACTGGGAAAACGGGCTAGCCATATGCAGAAAGCTGAAACTGGATCCCTACCTTCCACCTTATATAAAAATTAACTCAAGATCAATTAAAGACTTAAACATAACACCTAAAACTATAAAAACCATAGAGGAAAACCTAGGCAATACTATTCAGGACATAGGCATGGACAAAGACCTCATAGCTAAAATATTGAAAGCACTGGAAACAAAAACCAAACTTGACAAATGCGAACTAATTAAAGAGCTTCTGCACAACAAAACAATCGTCAGAGTGAACAGGGAATCTACAGAATGGGAGAAAATTTTAGCAGTCTATCTATCTGACAAAGGGCTAATATCCAGAATCTACAAAGTACTTCAACAAATTTACAAGAAAAAACAACCCCATTAAAAAGTGGGTGAAGGATATGAACACACATTTCTCAAAAGAATATATTTATGTGACCAATAAACATATGAAAAAAAGCTTATAATCACTGGTCATTACAAAAATGCAAATCAAAACCACAATGAGATACTATCTCATGTCAGAATCATAATCATTAAGGTCAGGAAATCCCAGATGCTGAAGAGGTTGTGGCGAAATAGGAATGCTTTTACACTGTTGGGGGGAGTGTTAATTAGTTCAAACATTGTGAAAGTCAGTGTGGAGATTCCCAAGGATCTAGAACCAAAAATACCATATGACCCAGCAATGGCATTACTAGCTATATACCCAAAGAATTATAAATCAATCTACTATAAAGACACATGCACACATATGTTTATTGCAGCACTGTTTATGATAGTAAAGACTTGCAACCATCCCAAATGCCCATTAATAATAGAATGGATAAAGGTAATATGGCACATATATACCATGGAATACTATGCAACCATAAAAAAAGATGAGTTCATGTCCTTTGCAGGGAAATGGATGAAATTGGAAGCCATCATTCTCAGCAAACTAAAGAACAGAACCAAATACTACATGTTCTCACTCATAAGTGGAAGTTGAACAATGAGAACACATTGGCACAGGGAAGGGAACCTCATACATAAGGGTCTGTTTCAGGGTGGGGGTTAGGAGACGGATAACATTAGGAGAAACAGCTAAAGTAGATGAGGGGTTGATGGGTGCAGCAAACCACCATGGCACCTGTACACCTATGTAACAAACCATGTTTTGCACATGTATCCTAGAACTTAAAGTCTAACAAAAGCAGATAAATACTCTCCACATCGTTCCCAGTCTTTGGTTTATTTCCAGAGTTTTCAGTGAGTTGATTTCATACTCTTTGCCAGTGTTCCCTTTGCTTTTTATGGCAGACAGAATCTTCCATTGTTTTAACTCTGCCGTTGCTGATGTCCTTTTATTTGTTTCATCAGTGTCTTGTAGTTTTTACCTATAGACATTGCCACACTTTATTAGATTTATAAATAATATTTCACATTTTCAGTGCTAATAAAAATAGTATTTAAAAGTTTTAATTTCCATTGGTTAATCACGAGTAAGCAGAAATTGAATTATTATACATTTAACGTCTATCAAACAAAATTAACCAATTCACCTGTTATTTTTATTTATTTATTTTTATTTTTTATATTTTAACCTTTTTTTAATTGCATTTTAGGTTTTGGGGTACATGTGGAGAACATGCAAGATAGTTGCATAGGTACACACGTGGCAGTGTGTTTTGCTGCCTTCTGCCCCTTTTCCCATATTTGGCATTTCTCCCCATGCCATCCCTCCCCCACTCCCCACCCCCCGCTGTCCCTCCCCTATTTCCCCCAATAGACCTCAGTTTGTGGTACTTCCATCCCTGTGTCCATGTGTCCTCATTGTTCATCACACGACTATGAGTGAGTATATACGGTGTTTCCTTTTCTGTACTTGAGTCAATTTGCTGACAATGATGTTCTCCAGATTCATCCATGTCCCTACAAAGGACAGGAACTCATCATTTTTGATTGCTGCATAATATTCCATGGTGCATATGTGCCACATTTTCCCAGTCCATTCTGTCATCAATGGGCATTTGGGTTGATTCCAGGTCTTTGCTATTGTAAACAGTGCTGCAGCGAACATTCGTGTACATGTGTCCTTATAGTAGAACGATTTATAGTCCTTTGGATATATACCTAGTAATGGGATCACTGGGTCAAATGGAATTTCTATTTCCAGGTCCTTGAGGAATCGCCACACTGTCTTCCACAATGGTTGAACTAATTTACACTCCCACCAGCAGTGTTAAAGTGTTCCTATTTCTCCACATCCTCTCCAGCATCTGTTGTCTCCAGATTTTTTAATAATCGCCATTC
>CM052666.1:7061819-7089685 GCA_028533165.1 Leontopithecus rosalia
CTTGTTATAATTTCCTCAAATCTTTTTTCAAGGTTCTTAGTTTCTTTGCACTGATTTAGAACATGTTCTTTTAGCTCACAGAAGTTTCTTATTACCCACCTTCTGAAGTCTGATTCCATCTTTTCATCACTCTCATTCTCTGTCCAGCTTTGTTCTTTTGCTGGTGAGCAGTTTTGGTCTTTTGTAGGCGGTGAGGTGTTCTGGTTTCGGGTGTTTTCCTCCTCTTTGTACTGGTTTCTTCCCATCTTTTTTGATTTATCCACCTGTTGTCTGAGTAGTTGCTGATTTTTCGATTGGGTCTCTGAGTAGAGGCCCATAGTGTTAATGATGGAGTATTTCTGTTTCTTAGTTTTCCTTCTACTAGTCTAGGCCCTCTGCTGTAAGACTGCTGAAGTGCACTCCGGGCCCTGCTTGCCTGGGGTACACCTGTAGCAGCTGCGGAACAGTGAGGGATGCTACCAGTTTCTTCTTCTGTCTTTGTCCCAGAATGATACCCGCCAAATGTCAGTCTGATCAGTCCTTTTTGAGGTGATTCTTTGGGTATATGGGGGTCAGGGAGCTGCTTGAGGAGACGATCTGTACTTTACAGGAGCTCAAGTGCTGTTCTGTGAGCTCCGTTGTTCATTCAGTGTTGCTATGCAAGTATGTTTAAGTCTGTTGTGGCAGAACTCATGAAACCGTTTTTTTTTTTTTTCTCAGATGCTCTGTCTTGGGGAGTTAGGGCTTTATTTGTGAGTATCCGTTGTGCTGTCCTGCCCAGCTAGGAGGCAGTCTAGTCACTATTTGGCTGCCGAGGCTCTGCCCCAGGGCGTGAGGTCCGCCCTTTTGCTGTGGGCTCTGTCCTGCTGTTTTGGGCTCCGCCCTGCTGATGTAGGCTCCCCTCTGCTGATGTGGGCTCTGCCCTGTTGGTGGAGTCTCTCTGTTATTGCGGGTTGCCTCAGCAACAGCTGACCGAGTCAGCAATGGGCGGGTACCTCAGTAGGGGCTGAAGCGCTCTGCAATGGTGGACGCCCCTCCCCCACCCAGCTGCACAGCCGTGTCTTCAGCTGCTCCCACAGTGGAACTCTCAACCCCAGGCACTCCATGTCACCATATTGCTTGTCCATGTGGGGGTGGGACCCATCGAGCCTGATCACTTGGCTCCCTGCCTCCGAGCCTTTTTTCTTTTTTTTTCTTTTTTTTTTTTTTTTAAGCTGTAGGGTTGACTCTTTCCCGGGTGCCTCAGCCGCAGGCCCAAAGGGCACAGGGATCTGTGTGATTTTCCGTGCAGCGACCCGCTGCACTGGTTCACAGTTCACCTCCCAGAAATCTCCTGGTCTGGTTCACCGTCCAAAACCCAGTCAATCAGATGAACATAGCAATCTGCCCTCCCAAGTCTCAAATTGCTGGTTTAACAGGGCGCCCAGACCCATGGTTTTTTTTTTTTTTTTTTTTTTGTGACGGAGTTTCGCTCTTGTTACCCAGGCTGGAGTGCAATGGTGCGACCTTGGCTCACCGCAACCTCCGCCTCCTGGGTTCAGGCAGTTCTCCTGCCTCAGCCTCCTGAGTAGCTGGGATTACAGGCACG
The DNA here is from genome assembly GCA_028533165.1 of Leontopithecus rosalia. NCBI lineage: Eukaryota > Metazoa > Chordata > Mammalia > Primates > Cebidae > Leontopithecus > Leontopithecus rosalia. The sequence continues at coordinate 7,063,387 of CM052666.1, forward strand.
CGCCACCATGCCCAGCTAATTTTTTGTATTTTTAGTAGAGACGAAGTTTCACCATGTTGACCAGGATGGTCTCGATCTCTTGACCTCATGATCCATCTGCCTCGACCAGTGTGTTTTGTGAGCCGTGCTGCTGTGCTGCGGCGCCGGCTGCCTGGCCGCCCCAGCGGATACCACTGTGCTTGCACCTGGGCTTTTCTCCGCTCTGTGGGCTATAAAGATCCGTCTGGAAATGCGGTGTGAACTCACCCTCTGCGTCTTGACTGAGAGCTGCAATCGTGAGTTGTTTCTAGAGCGCCATCTTCCTCACCTGTTATTTTTAATAGCTTTTATATACATTCATGGAAATTTTCTGAGTAGACAATTATGCTATCTGCAAATAGAAAATTTATTTCCTTCTGATTGTAGTGACATTTATTTAGACTTATTGCCTGTTTTTACCCTGATTTATATGTTAGTTTACCTAGTCACAGTTTTCCCATTTAACTCATTTTGTTGTGCCACCCGGTCGTAATGCAGAACAACTTCTTTCCGGTCATCAACCGTCTATTTTCTGACTAGACAATTATGAGGTCTTTCCTGTATGAGTCATGTCTGTTTCCTTATCAGTTTATATAATTTAGATGTATCTTTGCCATATGAATATTTTTCAATGAATTTTTTATGTAATATTTACTCCAATGAATATCTGTTGTTAAAAATTGGCAACTAGCAAAGGAATAAGTAACATTTATTTCTATGACTGTCCTTGAAATATTTAATAGCTTTCTTCAAATTATAACTCTCTTGTTTGGGATGGATGATTCACCTGAACTCTAGGTCTTTAGAAAACTTTCCCTAACTATTTTTGAGAAGAATTCCTTCAAATATGAATTCTTTAGCAGTGGATATGATTGCAAACTCCAAAATTTAAAACTAAAATGGTTTTTAAAGGTTATAAAACCCAGCCCCTTTATTTTATAGATAATAAAATAGATTTCATTATCCCTCTGCAGCAGAGCTTCCCTTTAGCTATTATTAAAATATAGGGAGTGAATTCTAATTTATCAGCATTGAAAGGTACACCTCCACTTCTAACACCCTGGTCTGACTGCCATCATTTTTCACCCATATGACTATAATCTCCTCCTAACTGGTCTCTTGGCTTCTGCTCTTGTCTTCCTATATTCTAATGTCAGAACTTTTGAATAATTCTGAGATCACATCACTCCTCTTCTCAAAACCCTCCAATGGCTTCCCAGTTGATTCAGACTAAAACCAAATTTCTTACAATAGGCTGTAAGACTTTGTATATATAACAACTCACACCTCCATCCTCCCCTCTCCCCCAGCCAGCTACTTGTCTGACCTAATCTTCTAATAACCTCCCCCATTTTATTCTGCTCTAAGATGCTAGCTCCTTGCACCTCCTCTAACATGCCAAGCATACTGAATTAGAGGTCTATGTGCTGATTAATGCCTGCCTGGAACATTTTGCCCCTAGATATATGTATGACTCATTCTCATTTCCCTGTCAATGCCACATTCTCAGTGAGGCCTCTCTTGAACATAACATCCTGACTAAAATCCAGTCATGCTGTCCAGCCTGCTCTAATTCTTCTGTTTTTTGTAAAATGTATTACATGCTAATATATTACATAAATTACTCATTCATTATGTTTATATACCTGAATGCAAGCTTCATAAAAGCAAGGGTATTTTGTTGTTGTTGTTGTTAACTGATTGTACCTTTGGCACTCATGAAAGTGCCTGGGACACAATAGGCTTCCAATAAATATTTGTGAATGAATCAATACATAAAAGAATGAAGCCACCCTGACATTTGAAGTCATGGTTCAGGCTTTAGCAACATCACAGCATCACAGTGTTCATCAGTTTTGCTCTTTCAGTTAGGGTAAGTCTTTCCAAATTATGAATGACTATCCCCTATTTGTTATGATCTGCGTTCTTTGAGATAGAACATTTCCCTACAGGTTATATATAAAAGATTTTAGACAATTTTTCATCCTGAGGAAGCAAATTGGATAACTTGAAATACATGTAAAATATTTTTCTATTGATAGCTCATTATGTTGATAGAAACGGAAGACTGTGTCAGTTTCCCAGGGCTGCCATGCAAAAGTACCACAAACTGGGTGGCTTCTCCCAGAAAGAGAATGCCTAGGACTATTGTGGGACACAGAAAGTTCCCCACAAGCAGTATTTCAAAGCTGAGACATTAAGGACTGTATAGAGCAGAAAAATTGGAAGCAGAGGCAAAATTAGAACCTTAGGGCTGAGAGAGCTTGCAGGTTATGGGCCATTAAAAATTCACAGCGTAGATCAGCAGCATGAGGTAGGTGTAGAGGATATTAGGAAAGGAAGAACTGAGCATGGTTAGGGATAGGTGAAGGTGGAGAACAAACAGGACACAGGCCTAGCTTCCTTCAATCTTGGCAGACAACATTATCTCTTACCACACAAAGAAAATGTATGCTGTGAGGAGGGAGTTTCCTATTCATCTTACTTACTGCCCAAACAAAAGCACATGGACACAATGGCTTTGCCGTATTTGTGTATATTCTTCTGATCTATCTTCTAAGAATGACATGTCCATCTTTCTACTGTTCTCTACTTTAACTTTAGGTCCTGGATCCAGGTCAATTTATCATAAATCATGTTGCCTGGATGGCCAATTAACTCAAATAATATTTTATCATGTTTTCTTATTTCTTATAACTAACTATGCCTTTTAGAACCGTTTGTGTTGGAAATCTTCTAATGATTCTGTAAAGTTTTAGTAGATTTTGTTTTGTCTTTGTAACACCACTTGGAGGAATGATTCTTTGCACTTGTGCCAGCTGCCTGTTTTGGGACAGATAAAGTAGAGAAACTTCTTACAGGAAAGTCAGAGCAGGCGGCTGCCTAGAGCACATGTTCCTGCGGTCCTCAGCTTGTGCAGTGTGTGGAAGACTGAAAATATTGGGTAGAAAGCGAGAACCTATAAGTGTAGTTTTCTTAGAATATATCCATTGAGAATACACTAATGAAGAAATATTTATAAATAAAATATTTGGGTTATTTCCTCAAATATATTATTTAATATAAATATAACAAATAAATAAATGAATATGCACAAATATATGCATACATACACTCACACAGACACATATTCTTTGTAGGCTCCTAAGTCTCACACTTGGCTGTTAGTTTCTTCCTACTTCTAAGATCACTATCTCAGACTATTCTGTGTGCTAATTCTCCTCTTCATCTTGTATTCATCAGCCATATCCTCACTCTGTCCCAGTTTCCTCCAAGCAACCACCAAGGAGCAGCGGAAAATATAAATCAAACATCCTTTAAATGTCTATCAAGACAGAGTGAAAACTGAATAGTTAAAAGAAAAAACACATTGGGAAAATGGTAATTTGATATTAAAACAGCTCCAATTTTATTTTTAAAAAGTATTGAAATAGACAATTATCAACACAAATTTTGTTATTAAAAATGTAACAAAAAACTTAGAGGGGGTTGTTTTCCTACTTTATTCTGTTCCCATTCTCTTGGGTTTGTCTGAGTAAGTTCTGAAAGAATGTTTTCTAAACAAATAAAATACCATGTGGATTAAGGTTGAATGCTACATTTGCCTTGAAGGGTCATCAAATTTAATGTAGATTGGCCTTTGAACCTGGTTTTCTTTGAATAAATTTTCTGAGGCAACAAAATTCGGAGCATGAACTAGGATGCACACAGAACTCACAAGTAGGAAGTATTTGATGTGTCCTCATTTTCTAGAACAGACATTGTTTAGAGAGGACCCAATCAGATAGCCTGGAGCTTAGAGTGAGAACAGGTGGTTGTAAGAGTAAGGAATCTTCCTTCCTCAAGGACCTAGAAATAGAAATTCCATTTGACCCAGCAATCCCAATCCAGAGGATTATAAATCATTCTACTACAAGGACACATGCACACGAATGTTCATTGCAGCACTGTTTACAATACCAAGACCTGGAACCAACCCAAATGCCCATTGATGATAGACTGTACAGGGAAAATGTGGCACATATACACCATGGAATATTATGCAGCCATCAAAAACGATAAGTTCGTGTCCTTTGTAGGGACATGGATGAACCTGGAGACCATCATTCTCGGCAAACTGACACAAGAGCAGAAAATGAAATACTGAATGTTCTCACTCATAGGTGGGTGTTGAATAATGAGAACACATGGACACAGGGAGGGGAGCACTACACACTGGGGTCTGTTGGGGGTATAGGGGAGGGACAGTGGGAGGTGGGGAGCTGGGGAGAGATAGCATGGGGAGAAATGCCAAATATAGGTGATGGGGAGGAAGGCAGCAAATCACACTGCCACGTGTATACCTATGCAACTATCTTGCATGTTCTTCACATGTACCCCAAAACCTAAAATGCAATTAAAAAAAAAGTAAGGAATCTTCCTTTTGGCATTGCAAATACTCTGGCAATTACAATTGGAAGCAGATGACAACCAAATTTAGGGCTGACGAGACAATAGATTTATGGGTTTATAAACTAGAAAGAAATTTGACTTGGGAAGGGACTTCGGGAGAAACCTGTGAGTTAGATGAGTAAATCAGCTGGCCAATGTATTCACTTTGATTTAAGTCCTACAATGTCCATGGAAATAACTATAATTATTATTTACGTGGAATTAGCAAAATAGAGATTGATATGTAAACACTTCAAAAAGCAGTGACATAAATATGTTTTTAAGCTTTCCATCTTCCAAAGAATATCATTTAAATACTTGACGTGTCGCTTGGTAAACTGAGACTTCTTATATTATGTACATGTATGTATTTGCAGGTTTAGAACAGTTTGTCGGGAGAATGCAGGATTTTCGATTTTACCAAGTGGCACTTGCAAACAGGTAAGCAGATGTTGCATTGTAAACCTCAAGAACTGTAATGATAAATGCCGAATTCACTTAAATAAGAATACTATGTAGATTATAGCATTTTTCATCTTTATAGTGTTTGGCAAACATCACCTACTTAATGTTTACAGTGTTTGCTTTGGCTTAGTCTATGGTTGTTATTCACTAGTGCTACTCTATTGGGTAACTCCTTGTAATATGAAATTAATCACATTTTCCCTAAGGATTTTCTACAAGAAAACTTGATATTGGAACATTTTATAAAATTTGGGATACATTTGTTTAAATTTTCTTTATAAAGTACTCTCTATTGATACTTGAGAAACTTCTAAATCTGCCTTTTTCAGTTGCCTTGTTGAATTTATACCTACTAGAGAATGTGGAACAATAAACATGATTAATTATTTTGATATATGGGAAATTCTCAAGAGACTGGTCTATTAGATTTGGAGACAAGAAGAATGAACATTTGGAGTATTGTGATATATTTTTCTGTTTTCAGTGAACAAATAATTATATAGACTCAGGCTAGCTTTAATGACATATTTCCTTATCTTGAGAGTGATGGGAAATCTTTCTTAGGGCTTCTTAAAGGCACACAGAATTTTGGCCGGGCGCAGTGGCTCAAGCCTGTAATCCCAGCACTTTGGGAGGCTGAGGCGGGTGGATCACAAGGTCATGAGATCCAGACCATCCTGGTCAAAATGGTGAAACCCCGTCTCTACTAAAGATACAAAAAATTAGCTGGGCATAGTGGGGCGTGCCTGTAATCTCAGCTACTCAGGAGGCTGAGGCAGGAGAATTGCCTGAACCCAGGAAGCGGAGGTTGCGGTGAGCCGAGATCGCGCCATTGCACTCCAGCCTGGGTAACAAGAGTGAAACTCCGTCTCAAAAAAAAAAAAGAAAAAAAAATACCGTAGCACTGGAACACATTGTTAGGTGCATTTATTGCCACTAGCCTTACTGTAGTTTTAGATCACCTTTGTCTAAAATGCTGAAGGGCAATGTTGTAGTAATTCTTTGGGAATAAAGTTTTCCATGGGGATGAAAGATTTTATATTGCATTCTATAATGGTGGCTTTCGGTCCCATTCAAAACCTGGTATCAGTTGAAAAGTACTGATGACATTTAAAGAAGGTATGACTTCATGTGATTTAATGAATGGAAAAGCTGCCTGACTCCTTCATTGCTCCATTGGGGTCTGAGAGAAAAAGTCTTATTCTCTGTAAGCCCTTGGTTACCAGTGTTGGCCTACCCGAAATGTCTGGGAAGGTGCTATGTGGAAGAATGCCTATAAATAGAATGACTAATTCTGGTCTAGAACAAGGATAATGCCCTTAATGGAAAAATTAAATATATCTACCTGGAATTGGCATTCTTCTTTGACTGTTGGCAGCCACCATATGATCTGAAGCCATTGGAGCATTATAGGATGCCAGGATCTGTACTGATGAGTCACAGGAAACCGTTGACAAATGGCCTTGGCCTCAGTCCTTCACTTAAAACAGAAGCAGATAAAATGATACTTGCTTTCTTACTTCTTTCCCATGGATGAACTGAAAACGTTACCAATAGCTCTCATCATTTTTCGTATATTACTGTTCACTCTCAATAGTTAGTTTGGCAACCTAAGTAAATGTGACCTTTCTATATTATCACGAATAGACATAGTAAAATATTGTGGTATTTAAATAAGTATCTTAATAGACAAGGGCTTATGCATGCTTCTTGATATAAACAAAAGTTAAAATGTGCTGGTTTTGATGTATATTTTATGATAATGAATTTGTTTATTTGTTCAAAAGTAAATTTTATTTTATGTTCCATGTATAAAATTATTACAGCTAAATGGATGCTCATGAAAGCACTGAACGAGCGACATTCATTTGTAACAACTCTTAGAAGTTCTGTTACTGTTAAGCTCTTTGTCCTTACAGTCTCCCTCTTGACTTCCACAGAGAGATTCTGGAAGTTTTTTCTGGTGATCTTCTCAGATTGCACATCCAGTCACATTGCCGCTGCCCTGGCAGCCACCCACGGGTCCACCCTTTGGCACAGCGGTACTGCATTCCTAATGATGCTGGAGACACAGCTGATAATAGAGTGTCACGGTTGAATCCCGAAGCCCATCCTCTTTCTTTTATCAATGATAATGATGTTGGTACTTCATGGGTTTCAAACGTGTTTACAAACATTACACAGCTTAATCAAGGAGTGACGATTTCAGTTGACTTGGAAAATGGACAGTATCAGGTAATTAGAAACAATAAGGTGTACATTAATTTCCTGTGGTTGTTGCACCAAGTGACCACAAACTTTATATCTTAAAGCAACAGAAGTGTATTCTGTAACAGTTCTGGACACCGGAAATATGAAAACAACATGTTGGCAGGGCTACACTCCATTCAAAAGTTCCAGAGGAGGATCCTTCCTTGCAATTTCCAGCTCCTGGGGACTCTTGGTGTTACTTGGCCTGTGGCACCACAACTTCAGTCTCTGCCTCTATTTTTACATGGAATCCTTCCTTGTTTCTCTGTGAGCATCAATTATCCCTTGTAAGGCCCACCCTACTAAATCCAGGATGATCTCATATTGACATCCTTAATTATACTACAAAGACCCTATTTACAAATAATGTCACATTTACAGGTTTAGACAGTAGTACTTAGACTTATCTATTTGGGAACACAATACAGCATACTAATGGTGAAAACTGAACTAGGCATTTGAACATTGCCCCAATAAAGCGATAAACACATTCTAAAAGACAATATGCAGGGCCTTATCTTTTAAAGATTTGTATCAAAATAATTTTTATGAAATGCTGAAACTAATTCTTTTTATTACATAGCAAAAATTAATGCAAACTAAGATGCCTTTTCTAAATAACTACTTAAGACTATATATGACATTTATTTCATGGAAGTGATGTTCTTTGTCTTTCTTTGCATATTAATATATAAAATCCTTCAGCAAAGAGAGATATACAATTATAGAATATGTTGCTTTTATGACAGAGCTATGAAGTTTCTGGATGTCTAATATATATTTGATAATTATAATTATGACAAAGTGAGCCAGTATATTTGACTCTAACAATTCTATGGTTTGACATATGCTGATGAGTCAAACTTAAAATTTTAATTACAATAATTAACTTTCAATTTTCAGGTGTTTTATATTATCATTCAGTTCTTTAGTCTACAACCAACGGAAATAAGGATTCAAAGGAAGAAGGAAAACAGTTTAGATTGGGAGGACTGGCAATATTTTGCCAGAAATTGTGGTGCTTTTGGAATGAAAAACAATGGAGATTTGGCAAAACCTGATTCCGTCAACTGTCTTCAGCTTGCCAAGTATGAACATTTTTAAACAATTAATTTAATAGACTGATGAGTTAGTAATAACAACATACGAGTAAGCTAGCTCTCTAGGCTGGTAGAGACTTTGCTTCACCACCAGCTTCCTTGAGGCAGATTCTCCTAAGTCTTATCCCTCAATTGAGATTAAAACTATGTTTAATGTTATCGTAAAAGACATTAGAGTAACTCTTATTTCAATCCCACTGGTGTTTTGCAATCTGATTTTCAGACTGTTTAGCAAGTTATCTATGTTAATAGAATTTTCATTATGTTTTCAAGGAACTGTTTTAGTGTAAAACTCCTGTATTGTTTGTATCTGAAATGTGTGGAAGATACTTTTTCTAGAATGATTTAAGCTTTTATGACACTGTGTAATAATTTCTCAACATCTTGATTTCTGTTTTGCCAAAAATATAAATAGATTTTCATGACATCAAATTTCTTTCATTAACAGTTTTACTCCATATTCCCGTGGCAATGTCACTTTTAGCATCCTGACACCTGGACCAAATTATCGTCCTGGATACAATGACTTCTATAATACCCCATCTCTTCAAGAGTTCGTAAAAGCCACACAAATACGGTTTCATTTTCATGGACAGTACTACACAACTGAGACTGCTGTCAACCTCAGACGCAGATACTATGCAGTGGATGAAATTACCATTAGTGGGAGGTATTATTATGAATTTTGTTTTCAACAAGGTTTTTTGTCATACTCATTTAACAGCACATTAACTAAGATTTCAGAGCAAGCCAGATTGCAAGCTTTACATTTTGAAATTATTTTGTACTCTATGATTTTAGGGGAAGATCTATATGTGAGTCTTTTCTGGATATGACACTGTTATGGAATTGATTTTCGAAAGCTGCTGCTTTTAGAAGTTATGACACTCTGAATCTGACTTAGAAATGATTTACCTAACATGTTACTTGATTTGTTATGTAATATAATTTTCAAGTATTCTTGAAAGCAAGAAGAAGCCTCTGGATTTGGTGTTGTAACTATAGTACCAGAGAGTTTTTAGATACGGATCTTGGTCTACCTGAGTTCATAGTGCACAGTTCCATGAGGAATACTTGTATTTCTTTAGTGGAAAGATCTGATGTGCCCTAAGTAGTTTATAAATGTCTGATCATAATTGAGAACATGAACAATATTTAAAAAGAAATGATAGCTGCAAACCTAAGAAGCCTATTCTCTAATATAAAAATGTACATATAGAATATATTAAAATAGGTTGTTCTAGAGGAATGATAGGCCTTGTGAATAAAATATGTCTTTAAAAGCAGAACAGAATGCCAGGATATAAGCATTGTTTGTTTGCTAAGTCATAGCATAATGAACAAAGTAAAACTATTAAATATTCATCATCTAACTTTGGGAAAAAAAATATGTTAACTGCATTCTGCAGTTTATTCTGAACTTCATATTCTTTTTTTGACAGGGTTTTGCTCTGTCACAGAGGCTGGCATGCAGTGGCACAATCATGCCTCACTGCAACCTCGACTTCTGGGCCTCATGTGATCCTCTCATCTCAGCCACCCAAGTGCTGGGACTACAGGCATGTGCCACCATGCCCGGCTGATATTTTTCACTTTTTGTAGAGATGGGTTTTCACCATGTTACTCAGGTGAACTCCTGACCTCAAGTGATCTACCTGCCTTGGTCTCTCAAAGTGCTGGGATTATAGGCATGAGCCACCATGCGCAGCCTGAATTTTATATTCTTAACTGTATTTTAAATAGTTTAGTAAATGCCTTCCCTTGGTACATGGCTGATATAAAGAATTCCATTTCCCTTTTGAGGTTGGCTTGAAAATTGTCTTTATGATCCAGTGGTTTGGATATGGGTGACAGTCCTGATATTTCCAGATAAATTAAAAACTTACATGAATACCCACACGATTAAGGAAAAACTGATTTTGTATCAATTAAATATACAAAAATCATCCTTGTAGAATTCACACAATGTATATAGTCCCAGGGCCTTACATATATTCACAGTTGAGTTGCTGTTCCTTAGGAGTGTATGATGCTTATTTTTGCAGATGTCAGTGCCATGGTCATGCCGATAACTGTGACACAACAAGCCAGCCATATAGATGCCTCTGCTCCCAGGAGAGCTTCACTGAAGGACTTTACGTGAGTTCTGTTTTATTCAGAGAAATCTAAAAATAAAAATAGTAGAGATGGTGACTAAATTCTATGAACTTAATTTTGGCCTAACTAATGAAAATAAATTTAAAAACTGATAGCTTAAAATGTCAATTATTGCTGAGTTTTTGTAAAGAAAAATAACAGCCATGAATTACGTTGAAATTGCATTTTAAAAAAATAATTTCAACCAGAGAAATTACAGCTGAAACCAAACCCTAAAGTTTTTCTTTTTTTTTGTTGTTTTTCTTTCTTTGTTTCATCAACATTATCATATTTTATAAGACCATTATTAATGTGTCTAAATAGCCTGGAACTAAACAAAAAATGGTTTGATCCCTACTAAGGAGAATTTATACAAAGGCATCTGTAAACAAGAAAAGGATCTGTAGATGCAGATCAATTTTTATGTATTTATGTGAATCAAGGTTCATTTATTGCTAATATCAGGCATTTAAAGTAATTAACTTGAAACTCTGTAGTAAAACGATTTATGAGTTATGTTACTTTAGTTTGTGATGGTTAGGGGAATTCCTTAGTTGAGGTGGAAATTTAGCTTTATCTTTAAGGAAAAAAAATCAAGAGACGTTTGTTGGTAGGAATATCAAGCAACAACATCAGAAAGAGCTGACGTGAAAGACAGTTCTGTAGCAGTAACAATCATACCAATAATGAGAGTAGGTAAGACAGACTCTTTAGTAAATATGTTTGAGATGATTAACTGCTAATTTGCAAGAAAATCAAATTAGAGCTCTGCCTGATGTTATGTACAAAAATGTATGTGGCTTAAACTTTTAAAATAGAAAAGAACTATAAGTATATTAGAATAAAGATTAGAAGAATGCTTCTATATCTTAACTTGAGAGCTTTTATCAGCTAAACAAATGAAATATAAACAGAAACAAACATCTGGAGTTATGAAGAAAATTAATGACATATTCTGTTATATAAGTATTTAAAATTCTGAACAGTGTAAGGGCTAACATAAATGTAATGTGATAAATGATGGATTGATAGAAAATATTTATATCATGTTAACAGGTGAAGAGTTAAGATTCCTAATACACAAGAAGCATTTACAGGATATTAAGAAAAATATGTCTGGTAAAAATAAGCAAATATATGAACAAGCAATTTACAAATGAACAAATTATAATTTTAATTAACACATAAAATGTTTCCCAACCTCAGTTTTAATCATATTCAGCAATTGTTTTCAACATTTCAAATTAGCAGAAAATATGAAGATTGGTGTCATTTAGTACTTGTGAGAATATAACCTTTACCGCATCACTGATGGGACTGCCAATGGATGCATTTGTTTTGGAGGACAATTTGAGCACACCTACTAAAATTAAATTTTCAAATATAGTGAACTGCATTATATAAGTGCTGTCATTTCTAAAAATCAGTTCTTCAATGACAAGTGTATGGAACGGTGGGTTAGTCTGTTTGCATTGCTATACGGGAAGACCTGAGACTGGGTAAATAGTAATGAAAAGAGGCTTATTTGGCTCATGGCATTGCAGGCTGTACAAGCATTGTGCCAGCATCTGCTTGGCTTCTGGTGAGGCCTCAGAAAGCTTACAACCATGGCAGAAGGCAAAGCCAGAAGCCAGGCTTTTTGAAACAGCCAGTTCTTGCATAAACTAACAGAGTCTGATGTCACTACTGAGGGGAGGGCACTTCGTGGAGGATCCACCCCCGTAACCCAAACACCTCCCACCAGGCCCACTTCCAACACTGGGGATCACATTTCAACATGAGATTTGGATGGGACAAACATCCAAACTATATCAAATGCTTATATTTCTATTATTCTGTTACATAAATATGGGGTTATATGTTAGTACATTTTAGCTTTTAAGATGGTAGCATTGTCTCATACACTCATGTATGACTTGTAAACTTCTCTGCTTCCTGGACCTGGCCCTATGCTTGCTTTAGTTAGTTATTTCACTTCTCTGTGAAATTTATTTTAGGATATTATAGAGCATCTTGCTTTTTAAAAACCCATCTGTCAAGGTTTTGGCGAACTCCATTTCTGTCTTCTGATTCTTACTCTGCTCTAATTTGTGTTTGACTATAACATTAGTGAGAATAGTTCAATGGCATGGATATTACCTATAATTCAGACTTTCTCTAGCACTTTCATGATGTAGTCCTATTCCTCAGTTTCAACTCACAGCCTTTCATTTGGTTATAGCCTATTCTTTCTATTTGCTCAAACCAAAACTTTCATGTTCTAATTTAGATATCCTTTTGAATTTATTTTCTAGATCACTGCTTTATATACATCTAGTCCTCATCATTAGTCAATATTTGTTTTGAAAGAATAAATCCTTTATGGTTTCCTTTTGGATTTCTAATGTCTGGAGTCTGCATTTAATTTGGTTAGTATATCATGAGAAAAAATCTTTATAGAAGAACTGATTTGAATATTCTTGATGGTATGGCTTATATTGTCACAGAAATGAAATTAATTGGATTAACTTGATTGATTCACTCTTTACTGAGCCATAATTGTGTATTGAAATTTTTGCCAAATTTATTTGTTCTTGATTTTAAAGTTGAAGTAAGATTTATTCTGTTTTTCTACTGTCTTCTTTTGATCCCTTAAGATGGACACTTACTTCCTTATAATCAGTGATTTCTTTCATTAACCTTGTTCTCTCCTCCACAAAACCACTAACACCCCAGTTAAAAAATGCTTTGGGATGAATTTAGTAGGGCACCTTGAACTGAATATATCTAGTATTTGCAAGCAATAATTTGGCTAATACCTTCATATGATATGTTATTTTCTGAGCTTCTCAGTCCATATTAGTTTTTCATTTGCTTTTGATGTCCTGTCTTGTTTTTTATTTCTCTCTCTTTAATTGCTCACAGTTAAATGTTTGATATTTTCTGATTCTTGGATGATTTCATGCTTCCCCTTAAAAATAGAGCCATTAAATGAATGAAGGCTTATGATTGGTTTCTGAAGTCAAGTTGGGATTTTCAGACTTGGTCTCAGGTGGTGACTATCGGATTATGAACTAGTGAAATAATTAAACATAATTTGGGTTGAGAATATATTTTAATGCTTCTTATGTAGACATTAAGTACATTTTGAAAACAAAAATGTAAAAGTAAACTTTTGTGTTGGTTCCTCCTTGACATATTTTAGTAATTTATAAATTTAGCCATAAATTTTAAAAAGCAACAAATATAATTTACTTACCAAAGTTTGGCAAATGCAGCTGCAGGGAAAAAGTCAATAGGCTGTTAAGTTGAATGAGTTCTCAGTCCTATGATATTTTTAACAATGTGTTGAAAACAAAAAAATTATTTTATAGAAGCATTCATAGGATGACATTCTGCTTTGTTGTCATTCAAAGAGAAAAGTTGTCTTATAGTAATTGGAAAATATACCTATTCTAATGCTTTCTGTGTTGTTCTACTTTTAAAAATAATACGTTTTAGTATAACTCATTCATTTCCTATTGGGATCCATGTTCTTTTTAAAGACCTGGACATAATCCAAAAAGAATGTCTTCAATTCCACAGTATTATGCTATCCATTAATAATATTACTCAATAAACAGAGCTTTTGTGAATTATATTACAGACATTTGGCAAACAGATGAAAATGTAAGCATTGAAAATTTGCCAGTTCTTGGCAATTGTCTTTCCTGTGAGAAAGTGTTTTTAGTAGAGAAAATGAATGAAGTCGAGAGAAAGTAGAATGGTGAATTCAGGGGCAGGTTCACATACTTAGCTATTCTAAGCAATTTTCCATATGAAATATTATTCATTTGTTTATAAGGTCAGTGTCAGAAATTGGCAGCCCACAGGTCAAAACAGTATTTAAACAGTTTTAATTTAATGTTCAACAAGAGTTTTCAATTTAAAATATTTATTTATTCTTCAACTTTTTTTTTGAGAGGGAGTCTTGCCCTGTCACCCAGGCTGCGGTGCAGTGCCATGATCTCAGCTCACTGAAACCTCTACCTCTCAGCTTCAAGAGATTCTCCTGCCTCAGCCTCCCAAGTAGCTGGGACTATGGGTGTGCACCAGCATATGCAACTAACTTTTTGCATTTTTTGTAGAGATGGGTTTCACCTTGCTGGCCAGGCAGGTCTTGAACTCCTGACTTCAAGGGCTCCACCTAACTTGGGCTCTGAAAGTGCTGTGATTATAGGCATGAGCCACCACTCCTGGCCTTCAACTTTTATTTTAAGTTCGGGGAACATGTGTAGGATGTGCATGTTTGTTACCTAGGTTAAGGTGTGCCACAGTGACTTGTTACATAGATCATCCCATCACCTAGGTATTAAGCCCAGCAACCATTAGCTATTCTTCCTGATGTCTTTCCTCCTCTCCTACCATCCCTAAGAGGCCCCAGTGTGTGTTGTTCCCTACCATGTGTCCATGTGTTCTCATTATTTAGATCCCAATCATAAGTGAGAATATAGGTAGTGTTTGGTTTTCTGTTCCTGCGTTAGTTTGCTGAGGATAATGACTTCCAACTCTATTCATGTCCCTGCAAAAGACATTATCTCAATTCTTTTTATGGCTGCATAGTATTCCATGGTGTATATGTACCACGTTTTTGTTTCTTTTTTAATTTTTTTCCAAAATGGAGTCTTGCTCTGTGGCTCAGGCTACAGTGCAATGTACCTCATTTTCTTTATCCAATCTGTGATTGATGGGCACTGAGGTTGATTTCATGTGTTTGCTATTGTGAAAAACACTGCAATGAACATGTATATGCATGTAATCTTTAAAATAGAATGTTTTGTATTACTGGTAATACACAGTAATAGGATTGCTGGGTCAAATGGTATTTCTGCCTCTAGGTATTTGAGAAATCACAACACTGTCTTCCACAGTGGTTAAACTAATTTATACTCCCACCAAGAGTGTAAAGGTGTTCCTTTTTCTCTGCAACCTTGGAGCTTCTCAACAGCAAAAGAACAGACAGTCTATAGCATGAGAGGACATTTTTGCAATCTATCCTTCTGACAAAGTCTACTACCCAGAGTGTAGAAAGAGCATAAACAAATTTACATGAAAAAAACAAACAACCCTATTAAAAATTGGGCAAAGAACATCAACAGACAGTTCTCAAAAGAAGACACACACGGCCAACAAACATGAAAAAATGCTCAACATCACTGAGCATTAGAGAAATGCAAATAAAAACCACAATAAGATGCCATCTTACTCCAGTCAGAATGGCAATTATTAAAAAGTAAAAAAACAACACTTACAAATTTTTAATTCCTGGCTTCTCTTAATCAGAACATAGTGTAACACTGTCTCCATTTCCTCCCTGGCAACAACTCACTGACTCACGGTAGCAGTTACTGCAATTAGAACAGTATCACTCTTTGGTTTGCTACAACATTAACTACCATCTATATATCCTTATATCTTGGCAACCTCACTTTGATGAACTTCATGATCTTCAAAGACTGAGCTTCTGAACCTTATAAAGCAAAACTTATTGATAGATTGAGGCACTGGAAGCTAGAATACATTATTAATTCTGAGTATAGCAAAACCAGCTGTCCATTGCTATATTCATTGTTAACTTTTATTTCTTTTACTCATTTATAAAAATAAAAACTCACAAATAACCAAAAACAACTCAAGAAAATCTATTAGCAAAGACACTGCTGACTCTGAGATAAAATTAAAGCCATGCTTACTTTTTTATTATTACATTTTTTGACATCTAAAAACATTTACCTTGGGGAGCCTCACTGATTGTCCTTTGTACTCTATGACTAGGAACTCTATACATTTTGGTATTGTTTTGCAATTTTAAGGCCTTGACCTTAATGTATGTTACATACCATAAATAATATGGTATATTTCACTAATTGAGAATACTTTTAGAATACTTGTCACGTTTCTTCCTAAGAATGAAAAAAAAGCTGTAAATGATTAATTTTCTAGGCCCACTTTAGAACTGATTAAGGGTGAAACAAATCCAAAAGCCTAGATGCTATTCATTAACTTCCCTACTGACTTAAACATTTCAAAGTAGAATTTAGAAATACCTGGCGTTGAACTTGCATGAATCATTACATATCTCACAAGTTATAAACACATATGTCTTTGTAGATGTTTAATTTTATTTGGATAAAAAAATAGTCACTGTTACTTGCATTTCTTAAAGTAAACTTTTAATTTTGAGATAATTATAGATTTATATACAGTTTTAAGAAATAATATAAAGACATTTTGTGTGCTCTACCAATTTGGCCCATGATAACATCTGGCAAAACTAGTGTTTTTAATTTTTAAATAAAATATGTAATTTGTGTTCAATAAAATGTACCCACTTAAAAATATATAGTTTGGGGATATCAATGATGGCCGAATAGGAACATCTCCATAGTGCAGTTTGCAGCTAGAACAATGCAGAGGGTGAGTGCTCATCACATTTCCAAACAAATTTTCACTGCCCACAGACCAGGAGATCCCTGGGCTGAAAAGCACCATGAGTTTTCAGCATGGCTGTTTCAGCAGACGCCACGGGTTGGCGCACAGAAACTCACAAATCTGGGTGGCCGTTTCAACTGGCACCTGGAATGCCTGGGAGACAGAGCTGCCCATTCAACTGAAAGGGAGGGAGCCGAGACAGGGAGCTAGGTAATCTGGCTCAGTGAGTACCTCCCCCACAAAACAAGCAATTTGAAATGCTCTGGATTGAGAGTTTTGCAGCAAGTGCAGCTGGACCTGGGAGAGTCCAGCTCAGTGTGGGGAAGGGCATCTACCACTACTGAGGCAGTTCACACAGCAGCTGAGCAGAGCCTGCAGCAGCTTAACAATACCTCTGCTGGCAGACTGTTACTAGACTACTCCATGTGGGGCAGGGCATCTATGAAAAAAGGCAGCAACATGTCAGGAACTTAAAATAAAGCCAACCTTCCTAGGACAGAGCACCTGGGGAAAGAGGCATTTATGAGTTCCACTGCAGCAGACTTAAAGGTACCTGCCCAGCAACTCTGCACGGAACAACGGAGCTCCCAGCACAGTATTTGAGCTCCTATAAGGGACAGACTGTCTCCTCAAGCAGCTCCCCAACCCCCACATATGCAAAGAGACACCTCATAAAGGAGAGCTCAGGCTGGCATCAGGCGGGTACCCTTCTGGGATGAAGAAAACAGAAGGAGAAAACTGACAGAAACCCTTACTGTTCCTGCAGCCCCCACAGGTGATCCCCAGGCAAGCAGGGTCTGGAGTGGACCTCCAGCAGTCCTGTAGCATAGGGGCATGGCTGTTAGAAGGAAGACTAAGAAACAGAAAGAAATAGCTTCAACATCAACAAAAAGGACATCCACTCAGAGACCCCATCTGAAAGTCACCAACTACAAAGCATGGGTAGATAAAGCCACAAAGGTGGGAAGAAGCCAGCACAAAAAGGATAAAACACCAAAACAAGAACGCCTCTCCTCCTCCAATGAATCACAACTCCTCTCCAGCTAGGGATCAAAGACAGATGGAGAATAAATCAGATGAATTCATAGAAGTAGGCTTCAGAAGGTGGGTAATAACAAACTTCTCATAGCTAAAAGAGCATGTACTAACACAATGCAGACAAACTAAGAACCTAGAAAAAAGGTTAGATGAGATGCTACCTAGAATAAACAGCTTAGGGAAGAATATAAATGACTTAAAGGAGCTGAAAAACACAGCACGAGAACTTCATGAAGCATACACAAATTTCAGTAGCTGAATCAACCAAGCAGAGGAAAGGATATCAGAGACTGAATATCAGCTCAATGAAATAAAATGAGAAGGCAAGAATAGAAAAAAAAATATAGTGAAAAGAAATGAACAAATACTCCAAGAAATGTGGGATTATGTGAAAAGACCTAATCTGTATTTTATAGGTATACCTGAATGTGACGGAGAGAATGAATCCCAGTTGGAAAACACTCTTCAGGATATTATTCAGGAGAACTTCCCCAACCTAGCAAGGCAGGCCAATATTCAAGTCCAGGAAATACAGAGAATGTCACAAAGATATTCCTCAAGAAGAACAACCCCAAGGCGCATAATTGTCAGATTCACCAGGGTTGAAATGAAGGAAAAAATGCTAAGTGCAGCCAGAAAGAAAGGTCAGGTTACCCACAAAGGGAAGCCTATCAGACTTACAGCAGAACTCTCCACAGAAACCCTAGAAGCCAGAAGAAAGTGGGGGCCAGTAGTCAACATCCTTAAAGAAAAGAACTTTCAACCTAGAATTTCATC
Source organism: Leontopithecus rosalia (assembly GCA_028533165.1). Lineage (NCBI taxonomy): Eukaryota > Metazoa > Chordata > Mammalia > Primates > Cebidae > Leontopithecus > Leontopithecus rosalia. The sequence goes on from CM052666.1 coordinate 7,082,052, forward strand.
TACAGACAAACTAAGCTTCATAACAGAAGGATTGTCCATACAATCCTTTATGGACAAGCAATTGCTCAGAGATTTTGTCACTCCAGGACTGCCTTACAAGAGCTTCTGAAAGAAATACTAAAGAAGGAAAGGAACAACCAGTACCAGCAACTCCAAAAACATACCAAATGGTAAAGACCATCATCACAATAAAGAAAATGCATCAACTAACAGGCAAAACATCCAGCTAGCATCAAAATGGCAGGATCAAATTCACACATAACAATATTAACCTTAAATGTAAATGGGCTAAAGGCCCCAATCAAAAGACACAGGCTGGCAAATTGGATAAAATGTCAAGACTTATAGGTGCGCTGTATTCAGGAAACCTGTCTCACATGCAAGGACATACACAGGCTAAAAATAAATGGATGGAGGAAGATTTATCAAGCAAATGGAGAGCAAAAAAAGCAGGAGTTGCAATCCTAGTCTCTGATAAAATGGACTTTAAACAAACAAATATCAAAAGAGACAAGGACATTACATAATGGTAAAAGGATCAATGCATCAAGAAGAGCTAACGATCCTAAATATATATGCACCCACTACAGGAGCACTCAGGTACATAAAGCAAGTTCTTAACGACCTGTAAAGAGACTTAAACTCACCCACAATAATAGTGGGAAACTTTAACAGTCCACTGTCAGTATTAGACAGATCAATGAGACAGAAAATTAACAAGGATATCCAGGACTTGAACTCAGACCTGGACCAAGCAAACCTAATAGACATATACAGAACTCTCCACCCCAAATCCACAGAATATACATTTTTCTCAGCACCACATCACACCTACTCTAAAATTGACCACATAATTGGAAGTAAATCACTCAGCAAATGCAGAAGAACAGAAATCATAACAAACAGTCTCTCAGACTACAGTGCAATCAAATTAGAGCTCAGAATTAAGAAACTAACTCAGAATCACACAACTTCATGGAAACTAAACAACTGGCTCCTGAATGTTGACTGAATAAATAATTAAATGAAGGCAGACATAAAGATGTTCTTTGAAACCAACGAGAACAGAGACACAATGTACCAGAATCTCTGGGACACATTTAAATCAGCATCTAGAGGGAAATTTATACAATAAATGCCCACCAGAGAATTGATGAAAGACCTAAAATTGACACCCTGTGGTCAAAATTGAAAGAGCTAGAGGATCAAGATTAAAAAAAAACTCAAAAGCTAGCAGAAGATAAGCAATAACTAAGATTAGAGCAGAACTGAAGGGGATAGATACATTAAAAAACCTTCAAAAAAATCAATACATCTGGCTAGGTGTGGTAGCTCACGCCTGTAATCCCAGCACTTTGGGAGGCTGAGGAGGGTGGATCACAAGGTCAAGAGATTGAGACCATCCTGGTCGAAATGGTGAAACCCCGTCTCTACTAAAGATTCAAAAAATTAGCTGGGCATGGTGGCGCGTGCCTGTAATCCCAGCTACTCGGGAGGCTGAGGCAGGAGAATTGCCTGAACACAGGAGGCGGAGGTTGCAGTGAGGTGAGATTGCACCATTGCACTCCTGCCAGGGTAACGAGCGAAACTCCATCTCAAAAAAAAAAAAAAAATCAATACATCCAGGAGCTGGTTTTTTGAAAAGATCAGCAAAATAAACAGACCACTAGCCAGATCAATAAAAAAGAAAAAAGCAAAGAATCAAATAGATGCAATAAAAAACGATAAAAGGGATATCACCACCAATTCCACAGAAATACAAACTACCATCAGAGATTACTACAAACAAGTCTATGCACACAAACCAGTGAACCTGGAAGAAATAGATAAATTCCTGGACACTTGCATGCTCCCAAGCCTAAACCAGAAAGAAGTTGAAACCTTGAACAGACCAATAACAAGGGCTGAAGTTGAGGCAGCAATTAGTAGCCTACCAACCAAAAAAAGTCCAGGACAAGATGGGTTCACAGCTGAATTCTACCAGATATACAAAGAGGAGCTGGTACCACTCCTTCTGAAACTATTCCAAATAATACAAAAAGAGGGAATCCTTCCCAAATCCTTTTATGAGTCCAGTATCATCCTGATACCAATACCTGGCAGAGACTAAACAAAAAAGAAAACTACAAGCCAATATCCATGATGAACATAGATGTAAAAATCTTCAATAAAATACTGGCAAAGGGAATGCTTCCAGATTTGCCCATTCAGTATGATATTGGCTGTAGGTTTTTCATAAATAGCTTTTAATGTTTTGAGATATGATCCATCAATGCCTAGCTTATAGAGAGTTTTTAGCATAAAGAGCTGTTGAATTTTGTCAAAGGCATTCTCTGCATCTATTGAGATAGTCATGTGGTTTTTGTCTTTTGTTCTGTTTATGTAGTGGATTACATTTATAGACTTGTATATGTTGAACCAGCCTTTCATCCCCAGGATGAAGCCTACTTGATCATGACAGATAAGCTTTTTGATGTGCTGTTGCAATCGGTTTGCCAGTATTTTATTGAAGATTTTTGCATCTATGTTCATCATGGATATTGGCCTGTAGTCTTTTGTTGTTGTTGTTTAGAACCTAAAGTGCAATAATATATATATATAGTTTGATGAGTTTTGGCATATATGTACCATGTTTAATCACCATCCCTGTCAAAGTATGGAATGCTTCTCTCTCCCAAAGATTCTCTTATATTTCTTTTTAGTCAGTGCTGTCCCCAAACCCCCAATCCCAGGAAACCACCACTCTTCTTTCTATCAATATGATTATTTTTGCCTGTTCTAAAATTTCATAGCATAGGGTTATTTGATATGCATTAATTTGGTACATAGGCTTTTTAATCCCACCTCACCCCCCATTTTAGATGATTCTCTAATTACTTGTGCTGTTAACTTTACTGCAAAATAGTATCTCTGGCCCGCTTAATCAGAAATCCATTATAACTATCAAAATGTATATATTAAACTCATAGGTACAGAATATCAAGCTAGGAATTGGAAGTCTGGGTTTGCCTGTCAACTAACATATTTGCAAAGCTATAACATATCTATTACTTCTTTTTCTTATCTAGTACTTTCTCTACTTGATCTAAGAGTTCAAGTGTTGTTAGAAACTAGTTTTAAGAAAAGTGTTACTGGTTGAAGTCTGCATCCTTGTGAGTTGTCTTTTTCCTTTAATAGCTAAATTTACCTATCGGGGCTCTATCCAAGAGTGATGCAATGATCAGTGTCTCAGCCAAGCATTGGCACTTCATTGGCTACTTAGCTATTCTTTCATCATTTTGTGACATCATTACTTGTGAGGGTAGCCAAGCCTTCACAGAGCAATTTATTAGTAACTATGAACACTTCTTATTCTTTGGCTCTAACTTATGACCCTTTTATAACATTAATCACAGGTCTTATGAATTAACTACAATCAAACTATCAGTATAAATTTTTGTTAGCATTATAAATAGCACAGCCAGCTTGAAACGTTTTATATAATAAGCCTTCCTACCACTCAATAATTTGAATGGTGCCAACATCACACTCCAAAATGCTTATTATATAAATGAATATTTCTGTTGTTTTTGAAAGTATGTTCCTTTAGAGCACCAAGGTCCAAAAGTATGAATCATCGTGACTAATTTGTGTCATATTTATATTATACATCAGACTTTACCACTGCTTATTTTTTCTCTCTTTGTTCACGGATTTTACTATAAATATATTTCATTTATATTTTAATTTTTGTAAAGCTAGTGAATTGATTCATTTTTATATAACTAGCATTCAGAAAGTTCATATTATAGGACCTACATTTGATGTACATTTAGTAAGTCAAGGTCAAGAATTTTATTTCCCCTCTGATGTGATGATATTATTAATCCTTGAAAAATACTTGTACTAGTTCTTTGTCTGAGATAGGTAAACGCATAAATGCATTTAAAATACAAGATGAAAACAAGAAAAGTAGGTTATGAGTATGGAGATAAATTAAGACAACCTTACAGAAGAAGCAAATGGAGATAATAAAAATATAAATATAGTCAAAGATAATATTTGAAGGGATAAGAGTAAAGAATTGTCTAACATTGAGGAATGACGTGATTCTTCCATATGAATCCCATGTAGGCTAAAAAAATAAATACATACATAGGTATAATATAAATCTAATAATCACCAAAGACCAAGCAGCCAGAAAGCCAGAAATCTGATAATCACCAAAGACCAAGCAGCATCCTAAAAGCAGCCAGACAGAAAAATACAAAGTGTAAGAAATAAATTTATAAGATACTACTGATATATTTCTTAAAAGCTATAATGAAAGCTAGAAGACAGCAGAGTAGTGCCTTTGAGATGCAAAGAGAAAGCAACCAAGATACATGGACTTGTATTTGTAGCAGTATTATCAACGAGAAACAAGAAAGAAAGAAAACATATTTTTAGTTTAACAAATATATATCAATATTATCACCAGTAAACTCACAATAAAAGAATTTTTAGAGAATACTTTTCATAAGGAAATACAGTGTTTCCAGAAAATAGGCCTGAAGTGAACGAAGAAACTGTGAGCAAGTAAACCAGCAAATATGTGGATAAATATAGAGGAACATTTACTGCCCTAAATAAAAATAATGTTGTATGTAAGAAGGAGTATAAAAAGTAGCAGAATACCATTGAACGATCATTAAAAATAGCATTTAAGAGCCATGTGCAGTGGGTAATCCCAGCACTTTGGGAGGCTGAAGTGGGTGGATCAGCTGAGGTCAGGATTTTGAGACCAGCCTGACCTCTACTAAATACAAAAACTTAGCCAGGTGTGGTGGTATGCTCCTGTAGTCCTAGCTACTTGGAGGCTGAGGCAGGAGAATCACTTGAACCCAGGAGGCAGAGGTTTCAGTGAGTCAAGATTGCACCCTTGTGCTCCAGGTGGGCAAGAAGAGCAAAACCCCGTTAAAAAAAATTGGCATTCAATTGGCATTCAAGGAGAAGAGATGAACCCAACTTTGGTTCCCTAGCCATTCTGCTACACCTTGGGGCAAGAAGAGCAATTACTGATAAATACCTGTAAAATTCACAGCCAATGAGCACAGGCTCATTAAAAACTGAAAATGAATTATAGAATCATAGAATAGGGGTCCCCAGCCCCTGGGCCACTGACCAGTTTGTGGGTTATTAAAAACCAGACCGCACAGCAGGAAATGAGCAGCTGGTGACCGGTCATTACTGCCTGAGCTCCACCTCCTGTCAGATCAGTGGTGACATTGAATTCTCATAGGAGCACGAACCCCATTGTAAACTGCTTGTGAGGAATCTAGGCTGTATACTCCTTATGAGAATTCCTGATGCTCTGATGTGGAATAGCTTCATCTTGCAGCCATTCCCCATACCCTGACCTCATGCCCCAGTTTGTGGAAAAATTGTCTTCCACAAAACCGATTGTTGGTGCCAAAAGCATTGGGAACCACTGCCACAGAACACTTCTCCTCCCCTCTCAACTTACCACCATGCCACGAAAGGCTTGTTGGCCAGCGTTCTCTTTACCTAGTGTATCATGTCTGAATTTCAACAAAAAGTTGCAAAGCACACTAAAACACACACACACACACACACACACACACACAAACAAAACCCAAAAACAACAGCAATGAGAAACCCCACAGTTTGAAGAAGTAGAACAAGAATGAGAATGAGACTCAGACATGGAGGGAATACGGGAATGATCAGTCCGGGAATTTAAAGCAACTGTGATGAATACACTAAAGGCTCTAATGGAAAAAGTAGATAACATGCAAAAATAGATGGTAATACAAGCAGAAAAATGAAAATTCTGAGAAGCAAAGATCAGAAGCACTTTCATAGAAATGAAGAATGCCTGTAATTTGCACATTAATAGTTGGGGACAGCTGAGAAAAGAATCTGAGTTTGAAGATATGTGAACAGAGACTACCAAAATAGAAAGGTAAAAAGAAAAATGACTAAAAAAATAAGAATATCTAAGAACTGTGGGACAACTACCAAAAACGTAAATACATATAATAGGGAAGAAGAAGAGAAAGAGAAAGGAACAGATGAAATATTTAAAACAATAATGACTAAGAGGTTTTTCATATTCCAAATGCAGAAATTCAAAGATAGAGAAAAATACCTTAAAAGGAGCCTGGCAGAAGGAATATCTAGCCTATGAAAAAGCAAGGATAAGAATTAAATTCTACTTCTCTTCAGCAGCATGTATGCAAGAAAAGTGGTTACTTAGGTGTTGATAGAAAAAAAAATCCACCGATAATTCTGTATCTGGCAAAATTATCCTTTGAAAATAAAGGAAAAATACTTTCTCAGACAAACAAAAGACCAGTAGACTTGCCTTGTAAGAATGTTAAAGGAAGTTCTTCAGAGACAGATAAAAAATGATACAGGTCAGAAAAATCCACATTTATGGAAAGAAAGGAAGAGCATTAGAAAAAGAATAAAAGAACTTATTTTTCTTATTCTTTTTTTTTTGCATTTTAGGTTTGGGGTACATGTGCAGAACTTGCAAGATAGTTGCATAGGTACACACATGGCAGTGTGTTTTGCTGCCTTCCTCCCCTTCACCCACATTTGGCATTTTTCCCCAGGCTATCCCTCCCCAGCTCCCCCCCACCCCACTGTCCCTCCCCTATTCCCCCCAATAGACCCCAGTGTGTAGTACTCCCTTCCCTGTGTCCATGTGTTCTCATTTTTCATCACCCGCCTATGAGAGAGAATATGCGGTATTTCATTTTCTGTTCTTGTATCAGTTTGCTGAGAATGATGTTCTCCAGATTCATCCATGTCCCTACAAAGGACACGAGCTCACCATTTTTGATTTCTGCATAATATTCCATGGTGTATATGTGCCACATGTTCCCAGTCCGGTCTATCATGGATGGGCATTTGGGTTGGTTCCAGGTCTTTGCTATTATAAACAGTGCTGCAATGAACATTCAGGTGCATGTGTCCTTATAGTAGAACGATTTATAGTCCTTTGGATATATACCCAGTAATGGGATTGCTGGGTCAAATGGAATTTCTATTTCTAAGGCCTTGAGGAATCGCCACACTGTCTTCCACAATGGTTGAACTAATTTACACTCCCACCAACAGAGTAAGAGTGTTCCTATTTCTCCACAACCTCTCCAGCATCTGTTGTCTCCAGATTTTTTAATAATCGCCATTCTAACTGGTGTGAGATGGTATCTCAATGTGGCTTTGATTTGCATCTCTCTAATGACCATTGATGATGAGCATTTTTTCATATTTTTTTGGCCTCTTGTATGTCTTCTTTTGTAAAGTGTCTGTTCATTTCCTTTGCCCATTTTTGAATGGGCTTGTTTTTTTCCTGTCAATCTGTTTGAGTTCTTTGTAAATTCTGGATATCAGCCCTTTGTCAGATGGGTAAACTGCAAAAATTTTTTCCCATTCTGTTGGTTGCTGATTCACTCTAGTGACTGTTTCTTTTGCCGTGCAGAAGCTGTGGAGTTTGATTAGGTCCCATTTGTCTATTTTGGCTTTTGTTGCCAATGCTTTTGGTGTTTAAGTCATGAAGTCCTTGCCTACTCCTATGTCCTGAATGGTTTTGCCTAGATTTTCTTCTAGGGTTTTTATGGTGCCTGGTCTTATGTTTAAGTCTT